>JBAMMX010000003.1:6702880-6965380 GCA_037126225.1 Dillenia turbinata | reverse complement strand
CAAGAGCGATAGAAGACAACAATTTAGTTCACTATCCTTATCAGCTTATGCATTTTGGAGCGACTGGTTATTCAGAAGATGTGACATAGTAAAAAAGTAAGCTAGTAAGAGGATAAAAAATGTGTGCCAAAAAGATAAGAAAGGATCTATGGATAAGATAATGGAGCATTGGCCTAATGCAGATCTTCAATTAAAAAAGGATTGATAGGGAGCAAAAATTTTAAAAAGACGAGGAGCATAGCTAACAGGACTGGTAAATGACATGGAGGAATATTCAAAACAATATGCAGAACAGGCAACTGGAGAAGAAAATTTCTTCTTTCTTCAAAGTTATGACAGGAGAATTATCAGTTATGAATTTTGGTTATAAGTTTGCTACTTGCACATGGTTAAGGGCACATAATATAAAGTTGAAGGGTATTTCAAGGAAGTGAAACTACACTTACGACACATTTCAAGGGCAGATAACACCTATATTTCTGCTTGTCATATCACGAATTGTAACTCACAGAGAAGCGAAACTATGCTTTATGAAATATTTCTTAATTCAAAATGAAATTGTAGAACAAGCATTAGATGTATCTGACTATTGGGATAAAGGATACACGTACACGGCTGCAAAGAACAGATACAGGACAATGCAAACATAATGACAAGGCAAATTTTCATAAAACAGGACAAGGACCCATATATAATGGCATTGAAGCAAGATGATTTTCATAAATATAACAATAAAATTAGCTAGATGTATCCATAATTATTTCAAAATAAGCAAATAAACTATCTAGAATTTCAAGGCCACCACTACTATTATTTTTTCTAGACAGAATAACCTTACAGGTATCTAAAATGGTATAAGGATGTGAACTGAAATTATGGAAAACATACAACAAATTTCTAAAATGTCCAAGAATTATTGCCATGGTATCCAACTAATATCACGTACGGTAGTTCACTACATGAAACTAGAAAGCAGAACATAAAACTGGTATGCTCTTTTATAAAGTAGAAATTCTAAGAAACACAAAGTAACTCACAAGAAAACTGAAGATAAAAGTTGTTGACAGGAGCTCAAGTCCATTATCAGCTATCACCTGCAAACATTACTGGGATTTATTTCAATTACACAGAAAGAAAGTCTTCATAAAATTGTATGAATGCTTGATATTGCATAGGAAAAGAAGCAATTCACAGCATTTTAAGTCCTTTATATTTCATTCTTACCAATCTCAAGGAAATAAAAGGAGAAATCGCTAGGATGCACAAACAAACATATGGCAAAGGATTAGGATTAGAACTATAACTATTCTACAAAGTGCGGGCATTTGTACGAGACAAGGGACACGACACCAAATGATACAACACCACCACCACCACCACCAAATGATCAAATTATAAAAATTTACAGTATTTCCAAATGACTTAGATACCTTAAGGACACATTATCAGAGATATCCGTGCAGCATAGGCACCATTATTTCAAGTAAATTTTAAACTAACCAAAGTGGTGAAATCTTTTCTTTCTCTAAAAAACATGTTTTGCTTTATAATTTGCCCGATCTACCATTATACATCATAGTTATTGAGATCTGAAATACAGAATTCCCTAAAAAAGAAGAGAGCGATGTAATTAAATAGTTCTAGAGCAATAGAATGACAAATGATTAGAAAATGATGTTTCTAAGCATTGTATCCAAATTTCACATGATTGAGAAGTGGGACCAAAAATGCGAGTGTGTATGTGTGTGTGTGTGTGTGTGAGAGAGAGAGAGAGAGAGGCGTGCCCTTTTCTGGTGGGGGTAGGGGGGAGGTGGGCATTCACATAGGGGAACTAGGTTAATTTGGGGTTTAAGACAGTTTAGGGTTTATGTGATCAGAAATTGCAATACCGAGACAAGAAAGACAACAATGGGAAATTCAATTGATACGAAAAGCACGGATGAAATGAAAACAGACTGAAACTATATACGTACAGTAGGCGAAATGAAGTTCATCCAAGAACCAATTCCAAGAAGCAGAACAAGCAACAGAAGCGATGCTAAACCTGGAAAACAAAAAAATAAACGCCAATCCACTTGAAGATAGTTCAATTGCATCATGGATTTCGATAGAGAGAGAGAGAGAGAGAGATGGTACCATTGCAGCGATAATGGAGACGAGTGCCGTCGGAGAGGACAACGCCGGGAACAACCTTTCCCGGAATGAGGGATCCAACAAACCCTAAGTAGGCGAAAAATGTTGCCAGTATTGTAACCTAATTGATCGAAAAAAAAAAGAGATCTGAATTAGAATTTTGAAACACCGAGAGAGAGAGAAAGAGACGAAGAGAATGCTCACCGAATTAAGTGAAGGAATCAGGCTGTGGAGGAGAAAATCCAATTCCATTCTCATTTCTCTCTCTCACGCTCCCTATCTTGAAGATATTTTTCGAAGCGAGAGTTAAAGCGGTGCAACTGGAGAACCTTGGAGTTTAAATAGAAAACAGAAGTCCATGTCTGTGTGACCGTGGTCTTCGCCTCGTCGTCATCCGAAGGTTGTGCGAGGCGGAGATGTACTCGGTCGGTGTTCCGGTTTAAGTTTCAAATTTCATTTTCTTTCTATTATTTTCATTTTTTCCAAAGTTTAGGCAACTGCGTTATCATTTGAGAGATTGACAAGCCAAGGGGGATAAAAAATAGAAAGTTAAGGGAACAATATTTATAACAAAATAATTTATTTAAAACATTATTTTAAACGAGTAATTTTCTCAATATATGAGTGATATTTCTCGAAGAAAAAAGCTTCCTCAACCGGTCAATATGTTATATTTGGGATAGAATTTAATTAAATTTGGTCGTGGTGTGATACTTGCGATATCTTTTTTTAATTTTATTTTTTTTCTAATTCTCTTTTTTAACTCAAGTTGTATGAAATCACATAAAATAATAAAATATGTAGAATTATTCAAGCAAAGACAATGGCTTTCTTAAGTTGGGATATGAGAAGAATTTAGAATGAAAGAAAATGTTATCATCTTGATTTGCGAAGGATTAGATTTAATCGATTGACTTTCTCTTTTTTTTTTTGTACTTCTTTTCTATATAGAGCATGAAGAATTTTTTATTATCGAATCTCTCTGAATCTTGATTTTACTTTGATTTTAACTTTTATCCTTCCATTATGTTTAATTTCAAGTGACTCAAACATATCAAGAGGCTTGCTTTCAAAATTTTTTGGGCTATGTACCCAAGGAATTAAATCTTATTAATACATAAGTACGTGTGGCATTTTTAACGAAGAAATTTTTATGATTTTACAAAATATTTCAAATTCAATTATAAATCTTTTTTTTATCAAAAAAAACGAAGAATCTTATACAAAATTTATAGTTTCAGGAATTATAAAGTTAACGTGTTTCCATCTTAAAAAAATAATATCAAATTAATTTTATCTAATCCTAATAAGATTTGTGCATTACTTGGTAAGCGTTAAACCTATATTAATCATCTAAATTAATTTAAAAACAATATAAAATGAAAAAAATATATATGATTGTATGATAAAGATATATTAATTTTTTTGGAACCATTTCAAGAGTAAAGTATTCCGACAAAATTAAAATGTCTACCATTTGGCTTTGGACGATACTCAACCGTAAGCAATGAAAAGGCCAAAAAAAAAAGGATAAAAATTCGGTGAACTTATGATTTTGTTTTTTTTGTATGGTGGGGGTGAACTTATGATTTACATCATCTCATTTTCGGGCACAAGAGGGAGGCCCAATGTTATACCTGACTGCCTTACCATTTGGGCTTGCATGCATCAATGACAATCCCATTGGAACGCATTACTACCGTGTGAGATGGTTCTAGTGGCTCCACGTTGTTGTGTCGGTAGTACCCGCTGTACAATATCAAAATCCCAAATACGCAACCCCGCTATAAAAGCCTCAACGAACCCTAAAATCTTCCATCTCCCTCGTCTGTTTAACTCCGCGTCACACTCCCGAGTCCAAGCCCTAAAATCTACTTCGCCCCTGCTTGTCCTTTCTAGCTGTCAATAATGGAGTTCTGGGGTATCTCTCTCTCCTCACACACACATTTCTTAACTGCTTCTATTTGTTTTCTTACCTACCATCTGATGGCCTAGTTCTTTTAGCATGATCTTCATGGTTTATGTTCTGATTCGGATGGGTTTGTGTTGATTGTTTCTGTTTTCGCTTTTTAAACTGCATTTTTTTGTCTATTGTTTTCTCTGTCTGTGTTTTGTAGTATGTTGTTGCACATTTTCCTTTGATGGGTCTAAATGATATGCAATGGATGCATGAGTGTGGGTGTGTATGTATTTTTGGTATTTCTGGATTCTTTTTGTTTGTGTATATTCTTGAAGAATCATCACTAGAGAGACTACCTCAGCTTAGCTTCTTCCGTGACTGGTGCTAAAGTGCTTATCAAGTGCTTTTGAACTTTTATAAACCCTTGTTACTTTTGTGAGTGTGGTTTTGTTTATTAGGGTCCAATGCTGATGACCTTTGTAACTGGTGGAACACGTAAAGCTTTCTGTGGTATTAAGGGATCGCCTGTGATTCACTGTGATGATGAATGCTGAGATTTCTTTAGGTCCACAATGATTTTTGATTTATTCAAAAGCGCAGCACTTTTTACTAGTTTTCGGGATGCCATCTATTCGTCTTTATTGCTTTGTGCAATTCTGAGGGTACGACTATGAGCAGGAAATCAGTATATAACAATCATCTCATGTAAAATGAATGCAAACATACTGACACGACACAAAACTTTAAAAAGTCTTATGCAATTGTAAGATAAAAGGAGTCTTATGTTATGTTGTGCCTAGAGGATGTCTCATACAGACTTGACATGTACAAGCCCATTCCTAGTAGTGTTTGTGCAACATGGTGGGCAACACAGTACTGCCGATCACCATTTCTTCCAAAACTTTTGTTGAAGATATTCAGTGCCAGGGGCTCTGGTAGGTGGTTATGATGCCCATTGTTTTCAAATCCTGATTATTGAACGATAATTGTACGTTTTTATACAGTTACAGTCAATGTTTTTGTTAAATCTAAGTTCACTTGCATGATTTTACTCTTAAAATCAGTTTATTATGACAACCTTGGCTGATACTTAATGGGTGTATCAAATTAATGGAGGCACAAGCTATAACTCCAGCAACTCTCCTCTTCTCAACTAATATTGTGGAATTCAATTTAATAGTTTAAATTTTGGCAAATCATGTATGCCTTTATCTACATATAGACATATAATAAGTGGATGTTATCTTGTCTTTTTGGGATTTGTGAGGCCCTTTTTATGTCTTGATATAAACTTAACATTAGGATTAATTTCTTCCATTGAAATTTACATTGATTGGGAGCTTTTTATTTTAATGATTGATGTCAACTTACATTGAAATATGGTTGGGCAGTTTTTTTTTTGGTTAGTGTTCATTAAATTTTGTGATCAATGATACAACTGTAAGATTTCACATGCTTTTAGTATTTGGTGGCCTTCTATTTATTTTTATCTTGTGGTGAGCTACTGTATCTATGCTGCATATCCATTTCATAGGTCTCAAGTGTTTTCAATACTTTAATTCAATTTTGATACGTAAGTTGTCATCTCTTTTGTTTCTCTCACTTTTGTAGTAGTGTGGTAACTTCAATTACTTTTACCTCCAATTCATATATCTTATTGTCAAATTTAAGTGGAGGTGTACATATTTAGAAGCTTGCATGAAATTTTGTTATCATTATTGTCAAATGGCACTTTGTCTTGTAGCACAATAACTTCTAATATGCAGTTTCTGGTTGTTTGAGTGGTTCTAATTCATATATGTCATTGTTATGCATTTTATCATATAGTCATTAGGATGTCCATTGTTGTAATAGTGGTTCTCAAACTATTTCCTCATTTTGCTCTTTAATGGTGCAGGTGTTGAGGTTAAAGCTGGAGTGCCCTTTTTGGTTAATGTTGATGATGAGAAGGTTTTGCATCTGTCACAGGTTCGTATTTACAGATTTTGTCTTCTCTCAGGATGAATTATTTTGAATAGATTCTATTTTTGTATCGGACATGCCCTGACATGTTTCCGCAGGCTTGTCTTGGAGAGGCCAAGAAAGACAAAGGAAATGAGTCGGTTTGCCTGTATGTGAAAACTGGTGATAAGAAGCTTGTGCTTGGAACTCTTTCGGCTGACAAGTTCCCTCAGATATCATTTGACTTGGTGCTTGAGAAGAATTTTGAACTATCACACAATTGGAAAAATGGGAGTGTTTACTTCTGTGGATATAAGTCTGTTTTGCCATCTGAATATCCTTTTTATTTTCTCTTTCTGTAAATATTTTTATTTCACCTGATCACTTGCTGTTATAACGATTGGATTTTTGTTTCCTTAACCTTTGCTTTTTTTGTTCACATCTGATGGTTTTTTTGGTAAGTCTCTTAGTTACTCTTGCATTTTCTTTCTATCAAAATTTATTCGCTGTTTGTGCTCATTAAAAATATCTTGTAGGCTCAGACTCTGGAGATGAAGGCATTGAAGTTGATGTTGCTAATAAGGGTAAGAAGGCTGCAGCTTTTTGGGTAGTCGTCTGTTGGTATCATGCATCTGATTTGGACTTTATTATGTTTACTTATAGAAAAAGAAGACCAAACTAAGCAAGCAAAGCCAGCTGTCAATAATGCTAATGATGTAAAGCCTGACTCTGATGGTGGCAAACAAAAGGTCAAGATTGTTGAACCAAGTAAAGATGACGATGACGATGACGATAGCGACGAGGATGACGAGGAGAGTGAGGATGTAGCTGGTGACGATATGGTATGCGTTAGTATTGATTTTTATTTCCTGAAAGTAATAATTTCTGATTTTCTTTGAGTTTCTTTTGGGATGGCTAAAATTATTGACCCTGCACTTTGATAGACTGCATTATTTGTCCTTATGTCAAATAATTTGACTATTTGACCTAAATTTGAAAGAGCTTTAAGAATTAGAAGGGGGATTTAGGAAATCTTCTGCAGATATGTTATCAAATCATACTGATTATACCTTTTTCAATAAAATGGAATGAGATGAATTTGTGTGGCACACTAATGGGATTCTCCTTCACTGTACCACTAGAGGATGCTTAAATTTTGTGTGCTATGCCATCCACTGTTTTTGTCCTTTTTTTTTTTTCTTTCTATTTATTTTAGTGAGAAGCGAAGTTAAGATAATACTTGGAACACTGTGCATCTTGAACGAACTTTGTTTTATCCGAGGATCTTCTGACAAATGAATTATATGGCTGATTATTACTAGAATGGTGAGGATGACGACGATAGTGATGAGGAGGATGATGATGATGATGAAAGTTCAGAGGATGAAGAAACACCAAAGAAGGTAAGATTATCATTGTTGTTTGAAGTTATTTGCCTCATCCTATCTATATTTTTGTTGAGATTTCTGCAATTAATCTGTTCTTGAAGGCTGAACCCAGCAAGAAGAGGCCTGCGGAATCTGCTTCCAAAACACCCGTTTCTGATAAGAAGGCAAAATTGTTGACACCTCAAAAAAATGGTGAGGGCCTTGTATTATATTTCATTTGATATCAGTAACTTTTTTCCTTCATCTCTGTGCATATTGAAAGCCTTAGTTCCAATTGATTACCATCCATTGTTCACTTTATATGGTGGCATCTACTGTCCGGGACTAGCATCTTGTCATTCTATTTTGATCTTTTCTATCCTTGTTGTCTATAAGTACTTTTTGTAACTCACTCTTTCACTTTGCACAATGTCCATTCAGCTGTGATGCCATCCCCGGGTTGTTTTTGGTTGGTAATCTTGACTAAAATGAACCTTTGGCCTTTTAGCTTGTAGTCTTTTCCTTTTCTGGTTCATTTCCATTATTTGCTCTTTCATTATTATTAAGGCAAAGACATTTACTGGTGCAGATGGCAAGAAAGGTGGTGGTCACATAGCAACACCGTACCCTGCAAAGCAAGGTGGAAAATCTGTTCCGAACAATGATAAATCAAAACAGCACACACCAAAATCTGGTGGATCTTTCTCTTGCAAGGCTTGCAGCAAGTATGATTTTCTCCCAAAAAGTCAGAGTGCGTTTAGTTGTGGAAAACAAGGGTGTTTTTCAGAAAATATTTTCTAAGAAAATGAAACTGTATTCAAATATTCCACTTTTTAATTTTTAGAAAATGAAAATTATAAAACACGGTTTTTCAATTTATAAAGAGAAATGGAAAAAGCTGTTTTCTATTATTTTTCATCATAAATAAAACCCGTATTTTTGAAAATTCTCCAACTTTGGAGAATTGGAAAACACGCAGAATGGGTGGACTCATTTAATTGGAAAGCGCTGGGTATAAAAGCTTGATTATCCCTAAACATATTTTTGAATTTTCTGATTTAGAAAAGTGTGTATTTTTTGAACATATTTTCTAAATTGTATCCGATGGTTTTCATTTGATGTATTGTAATGGTTTGTTGCCCTCACTTTGCAGGTCATTCCAATCGGTGGTTGCTTTACAATCCCATACAAAGGCTAAACACAGTGCTGGAAAGTAAACCTCGGGTGCATTCCTTTCTATTTCTGCTCGATTTTGTGATGGAAATTCCAAGAGCTTGCTATATTTTTGATGGATCTGTTTGAGAGATGTAATGCGGATGGGGAGTAGTAGGTTTATTTGCTGTGTTACTATCTAATGATCTTATCTGTGAAATTGGGCCAGTTGTCTATACCAGACTAAGCTTAGGTTGGACAAAATTTATGATGGTTTCTACTTATGTTAGATCTCAACAATTACAATTCCAAACTTTATCAAGTCCATGACATGCTAATTAATGATTGAGGTTGCTATGGATACCAAGCCTGCAACCGTAGCGGAAGGGTTTAGTTTGATGTTGTATCGTTGTGGATGTCCTATGTTGGGCTTTGGTGCTCAAATGGACCACGTTGCAACTATTTTAGCTGCTATTTATTGCTTAGATAGTAGCACATGAAGGGAGCTCTTTATTTGGTATGTACGCTGCCCTTGCTGTCTATTTTGTTTTTGTAGAATCTAAGCCTCAGCCGCTTGGTTACTGGAAGGTCATGAATGTAATATTATTCTGGATTATTTTAGGATTCCCCTTAACAAGATAATTTGCACAATCAAGATTATGTATAGGCTAATCTCCGGTAGGGCCACCCTTTAAATTTAACCAAGGAGACTGATTTGTAGCCATTAAGCAAGAACACTGCCGTAGGCAAATGACAATACTTTCGTGCTCCAGAATTGGGGGGAGAATGCGAAAATCCTCATTTAGTTGACATACGTAGAGAATGGCCATGAAATTCCATGGAAGGGTATTACATTGGTCATGGAATTAATTACATTTCCAATTGATGACTCCAGTTTCAAATTAATGACCCTCGTGGTCGGTTCAGTACTGTACTTGGGAGAAGTGTGGCTCCATCTGCAAGTTAACCAGTACTGAAAAGGCCGAGAGACAACTGTTGCGCCGGTCACATGGTCAGCCTACACGGCATCATTAACCGGTCACAATGTCAGCAACCCGGGTTGCATTAAATGGGGAAAAGTACATTAACCAGTACATTAACCAATATTTTATATTGTTTTTTCTCCTTTTTTGAGAAAAAATAAAAATTCATTTTGTCTTCTCGGGTCTGAATTATGGCTTTTGACATCATCTAGCGTACTGTATCACTTTATGTCAAGTAGAGCTGAGTATTTACAATGAGATAATTACACGTTAAATTCTGAATTTTATTCAAATTTCATAAATTAATCCTCATATTTTAAAAATGTTACCTTAAGGGTGTTAAATTTATGAAATCATAACAATAACAGAATGGTTGTCAAGTATTGACGTAGCTGGGTTTGGGTCTGAGAGTTATCAGGATAAACAACTTGGCTCTTCTGGTCAAACTGGGTTGGAGATTCACTAATGAAAATTCCTTCTGGTGCCAAACTCTTTGAAGTAAATACATGCATATAGATAGTTTCTTTAATCAGAAGCTCAAGCCTGTGGCTTCTATAGTTTGGAGAGGCATTATGAGAAGCAGGGGTTACGTAATTAGAGGCATTAAAAAAATGATTGGAAATGGAGATGACACAAATTTTTGGCAAGATCTCTCGATGGGCAAGGATGATCTCATGAGGCACGCCCTCAATCTTGTTGATCAGTCCCAAATGGATTGCAGAGTCTCTAAATTTATCACTGCCAATAAAGATTGGGATATTGACGAGCTTAAGAAGATTCTCCCGAAGCAAAAAATTGATGAGATTAGAGCCATCATGATCCCCTCAAGTAGGGAAGCCAAAGACTCCTACTGGATCCCTTCTTTTGATGGAGATTTCTCTGTCAAATCTGCATACTAGCTTTTTTATAACAACTCCAACAATGATATTTCTTGGAGTTGGGTTTGGAAAATCCCAATTTCAGAAAGAGTTAGATTATTCATTTGGCTCACAAGTATTCGAAAGACCTTCACCAATGTAGAAAGAGTTCGAAGAAAGCTATCTACCAACCCCCTATGTCCCATTTGCATGAATTTTGAAGAGACCGCTCTCCACATGCTCAGAGATTGCGCTTGGGCAAGGGAGGTCTGGTCCACTGTTTGTTCTAACACAAGGCAAACTCTCAACTTCAATTATGGCAATATCACAACTTGGTTGAAGCTAAACTGCAGCAAATCAACCCTCTCTCTTGCCCGCTCTCACTCAAATTAGAACTCTATTTTCTCGGCTACTGTTTGGCATATATGGAAATCAAGGTGCAAATTCATTTTCGAGAACTCTCCCAATAATTCCAAGGCCACAGCCTGGCAAGCTATGAATCTTGCCAAATCCTCTATTCTCCCCCCTAGGTCTTCTCAGACATTTCAGGAATAGCAGTCAAGCCTCTTGGATCCCTCCCCCTCAAGGTTTCTTCAAGCTCAGCACAGATGGCTCTGCTAGAGGCTTCCCTGGCAGAGCAAGTGTAGGAGAAATAATTAAAGACCCCTAAGGGAGGTGGATTATTGGGTTCTCCATTAACGTAGGTATCACTGATAGCACAACAGCACAACTATAGAACATAAAAGAAGGTCTCAAGATCGTCAGAAATAAGAATATCAGACAGTTAATAATTGAGTCTTGCTCCGACACTTTGGTCACCCTCCTCAATAAAGTTCCTCCTGCCACTCACCCCTGGGATACATTTTTTCTTCTCGCCTCTAACAGCCTATGTTGGCTCTTGCATGAAGATATCATGGGACCTGCCTCTCTAAAGAGTGGTCCTGGGTCGTAGTTTCTTATTTTAGGTTTTCTTTGACACTCTTCCGTAATAAAAAAAAAAAAAAGTTATTGGCGTAGAACGACATTGACTTGTCATTATCACACCTTATTTATGTCACATAAATATCTTGCTGATGTGATGATATCATTTGAAAAATTGCTGACATGGTTCTATCACATCAACGTCAAAAAGCTTTATAGTATAAATTAAACAAAATTCTTCTCTCTCTCCCTCTCTCCCTCTCTCCTTCCCTTCACCTTTTTCTCTCCTCTCCGGAAAACTCCAAACTCCTCCTGCTCTCAACTGGACAGAAAAAAAAAATTAAAAAAAAAAAATAATAAAACTCCTCTCTCTCCTCCCCTCCCCCTTTCTCTCTCTCCTCTCTCCCCTCTTCCTCTCTATCTCCTCCCCACTCCCTTAATCTTCTCTCCCGAACAACCGGTGGGCAATTGAAGACGAAAAGCGGCAGCGAAGCACACAATGTCAAAGAGCGATTCAGGCGATCGAAAGTGGTGAGGACTGAAGATTAAATTAGCTTCTTCTCCGTTGACGGCAACTGGCAGTAGAACTGAATTGAGCTGGTGGAATCGATCGAAACAGAAGGATGATGCAAAATGAAGACGAATTGGAACTCTCGGTGAAGATGAAGACGTCCTGAAGTTGTAATCGAAGACGAGCGAACGCTGGCGATGAAAAACACTCTGTTCTCTCCCCCTTTCTCCCTCTTCTCTTCTCTCACTGAAAAAAATGGGTCGAAGTTTAATACTCGAACTTAGGGCTACAAAATTGAACAGAATTAGACTGAAAAGCCCAATTTTATGATGCTTGGTTTCACTGAATTTTCGTGTCCTCCTGCGATCACGGAAGTAGAAGAAGGCGAAGAAGAGGAGGATGGCGGCCAAGACGATGAGAGTGACGACGACGGAGATGATGGTTGAGGAAATGGGCTTTGATTTAGGGGCCTGGGGAAGTGCTAGAGAGGAGATGCTCGCCTTCGAGATCCTTAGTCGCCTTCGAGATCCATTCTTTTTTTTTTTCCCCTCTTTGTCGCACACCTTAAGAAGCCCCAAATTTTTGGTACCCATTAACCCCGGCCTCTTCTCTCTTCAAATGCCCAAAATTTGCATTCCCTTCTTTCTCCCGCTTCCCTCCCACTCGCTTTCCCCAATTAACATTTTCTCTCTCTAATCACAGCTTGTTCTCTCTTTGGGTTCCCCTGTTTCCATCGTTACTCATTTGTAAGAAATATCCATTTGTTAATTTTCGTTTTTCAAAAAAATGGGTTTTCATCATTTGATAAATTTTATACTTTTATTTTTTTGAGAAATTCAATGGCTTCGGTGACCATTGGGACGATGCGGGAGGTGAGAATTCGGGGCATTGAAGGGAAATGGTGGGTTTGGAGGAATTGGAGGTAGTAGAGAGGGTTTTGGGTTAGGGAGCAGAGAGAGAAAAGTGGAGATGAGAGGTTGGGAAAGCATTGTCAGGTGTGGTGTGATGGTGGTGGCAATGGTGGTTGGGGTGCTGGAAAAAAAAACTGACGTGAAAATATGAGATATCTTGATGATCTGATAATGACAGTATCCGTACATTCAGTTATAACGTCATGTCAGCATTTCACAATTAGTTAGATTAATTTATGAAATTTTAATAAAATTTAAAAGCTGAACATGTAACTATCTCTAACAATCTTCCTCATGTTCGGGCTGGCGAGTGTTGGGCTGACCAGGAAACAATTCAGATCTAGCATACTGTATCAAACCACGTAAACACGAAAAAACAGGAAAAGCAACGCATATGACAAAACGGATGGTTTAAAATGATCGGCGGAAATAAGATGTTAAAATTTTTAAATAAACTTTAGATTTAAAATATAAAAATAAAAAAAATTATATTAAGGGAGTTATTTTTAAATAAATTTTTATATTTAAATTAAATTATTTAAAATATGATTAATAGTAAATAACCACACCGGTTTGTGAATATTTGTTTGTGATCGGATGCCAGGAGGGTCTCGGGTTAATTTTTGGTGTTCGGGAATTATAATTAACAAGGACAATTTCTATTTAGAATACCTTTTTCTTGGGATTTTTTATGTGAATAAAAATAAAGATATCTAAAAATGATATTAGAAACAATTACTAGTGCCGTGCATGTAATACATAAGAAGTGAGAGAAGTTTGATTTAAAAATTAAGAATTATATGAAACAAAGAAATGTTATGTCATTACCCAGTAATTTTCTTATAATTGTTGGTAGGTTTTTTTTTTTTTTAGGGCAAAAATGTATTCTTATTTTGCTTATACAATTTGTTTTAAAAAAATTATTTCTTTTGTTTGCTGTTTTTTTTTTTTTTTTTTGGGTTTCTCTGGATTCTTAAGCCCGTGCTCCTCTATTAATGCTTAAATGCCATGAGCATTACTTCATTTCTCTTAAAAAAAGGTGCAAGATGATTTTGTTTGCCCGTGTGCCACAGATATGCCCCCTCTCATTCTCGCTTCTCTCTTTTTCTGGCCTTCTCTTTTCTTTCATACCCATTATATATATATATATATTTTTTGTAAAAAATACATCTATAATATCATTTAGAGTTTATAAATAATAAGAAAATTACCAAATTCCATTCTAGAGTCGAGTCCATCGATATAGACATAAAATTTTAATTTTTATTTTTCATCGTTCTGGTCATATTGGCTTTTTAATAATCTGAGACATTGAAGAATCCAAAGATTGGTCCTTTGCAGTTATGCAAGTTGTTCTTTGTCTATGGATCCGCAAGCTCTAGCTGGTAAGAATTCGCTTACATTGTTGTCTTCTCCTTATTCATTCATCATTTTCGAAAATTCAGTTGTTATAAAATGTCTTTTTGCATTTCATAATTAAATCATTTCGTAGATGAATTTTTCTTGACATAATTTTGTTGCTTAAACATCTTCCGGTACAAATGATAAAAGGGGGCAGGAAATAAAAAAGGACAAAACCTCACATTCACACCCACACTCATACAGACATGACCCTCACCCCACTATTAGGGAACTTTGTAGAAGAAAATATTGCAGTTTTGTACCTGCGACCCTTTCTGTGAACAATAAATATTGGCTCACTTATGGTAGACATAGAACGGTTCTCAAGAATCAATAATTTCCTCACTAATCATCACAGCAACTTAAATTCTTCTCAACAAAATTTTATGCACCAGCACAAAAGCAATGCAGAGATTGCTTACGTATGGATTTATTTAGACCATGGATTTAACTTGTAAAGGGTGCACTATAAGATCATAGGCTAGCTGCCACTCACGCATTTGACAGCCAAAACTCAAAATTCATCAAGAACAGGAATCTGCAAGACAGATGTATAACATAAATAAATAAGGGTTGAGGGAGGGGAATAGCAACACTAGATAGAAATTAAAACAGTGCTCTTGCTTTCCCCCGGGGGGGAGGGGGTGAGGGGAAGACCCTCTTCAGAAATTCAGTGTTGACACTCTCTCGGCAAAACTTCATTTTGGAGAGTTATTACGAAAAATGTACTTTGGTGTAGCTCGATTGGCCTCATC
Organism: Dillenia turbinata; assembly: GCA_037126225.1. Lineage (NCBI taxonomy): Eukaryota > Viridiplantae > Streptophyta > Magnoliopsida > Dilleniales > Dilleniaceae > Dillenia > Dillenia turbinata. Next base: position 6,950,548 of record JBAMMX010000003.1, on the reverse strand, counting down.
CTAACCATAAAACTTATTCAATACAAAGTGAAACTCATTCTTGGAACAACATAACTTGTATTCATCTTCAAGCCCCTCCAGTAAGGATCTAATAAGGTTCAACAGGTTTGCGGAAATTTGCTCCAGCATAGATTGCATCTGCGCCAAGCTCCTCTTCAATTCTCAGAAGCTGCACAAAATCAAAAGTTCAAATATTTAGAAAAACGTCATTGATGCACTCAAGATGCCAAGTTATACCAAGATAAAAGCATGCAATGCAGTTCATAAAATGTTAAAATATTTACCTGATTATACTTGGCAAGACGCTCTGACCTGCATGGAGCTCCAGTCTTGATTTGACCCTATTTGGTGCAAGTGAAAAAAGTTAGTTCCACGAGTTGAATAATAAATGAACTACTATAGAGAGCAGCAATTTACCGTAGCGAGACCAACAGAAAGATCAGCAATGAAAGTGTCTTCTGTTTCTCCACTGTGACAAACAAAAGAATACAAGATCTTAGAATGGTAAAACCTCATTAAATATTTTGAAAAAACACGTGGCTGAGGAATGCAGATTCCAAACCTTCGGTGGCTGGCCATTACGCCCCAACCAGCGCGTTTGGACATTTTGACAGCTTCAATGCTCTCAGTCACAGAGCCAATTTGATTGACCTGTTTTTGGAGAAAAGGAGAGAATATGATGTAACTCATCTAACAATCAGTTATGAAATAGCAAAGCAAGGCTTCCGAAGAAGCATAAAAATGGTACCTTGAGCAGAAGTGCATTGCAAGCTTTCTCATTAATTGCCTTCTCAACCCTCTGCAAGACAGAAGTGCACACTTTTAAATCTTTTTTGTTTCCATGACATCCATATATTATAAAACATTATGAAGAAAAGTCAATAAAATACTATTATAGAACATCAAAGGGTTTCATATACTCAAATCATATTTGTTTCCATGACATCCATATATGAAGGGATTAGAATTAAAAACAGCAATGAAAAACAAAGCAATAGTTTTTGTTTAACCTTGGGATTGGTAACCAAGAGATCGTCTCCAACAATTTGCACTTGTTCTCCAACTTCAGATGTTAGCTTGGAGTAGTGCTCCCAGTCATCTTGATCAAATGGATCTTCAATTGATACAATAGGATATTCAGCAGCGAAAGATTTGTAAAGATCCTTAAGAGCTTCCCCAGAAATCTTTTGTGACCCATCATTATTCTGTCCAATCATGAATAACAGTAACAGTTAGAAGAGCATTAGATGGAGATTGTATCGAAACTGCATTAGTATGAATTACTACCAAGTCTAGCACATGTGTGCATGATATGTAACTTCCTTGCAATATCAAATTCACAATGTCCCTACTTTACCCATACATTTCTTCATATTAGCATCTAGTCTCTACAACTTTTTTTACTAGGCTTCGTAGGTTAAACATCCCCCTCCCCCCCCCCCAAAAAAAAAAAATCCCCACACCTTCTCCAAGAAGTTGTCCCCAGTTGAATGACTTCATCCCCATATTTAATGGGGCTGCTTACTCAACTACTCTTCCAATCAATTCCACATGATTAAAACTCTGATGCAACGAAAACTCACCTCTTCCTTGAAGTTCAAGTCATAGGTCTTGTCTGATCCATAAAATTCAGATGCAGCAACATCCATTCCAATCACAACCTAAAAAAGAATCTCCAATTATCATCTGCCACATGAATGGAAAAGCCAGAGACAAATAAAAATGGTGAATGAAAATCTCACTTTGCCCGTATAGCCAGCCTTCTCAATAGCTGTCTTGAGCAGCTCAAGACCTTCCTTGTTCTCCTGAATGTTAGGAGCAAAGCCACCTTCATCTCCAACATTTGTAGCATCTTGGCCATACTTCTTCTTAATCACAGACTGCAAAAGCACAGATATGTCAACAGAGAGCAACCAAAGGAAAGAATAGAAGAATAAAATGATGCAGTTTGACCACGTATTATGCAAATTGCACGGAAAAATAATATGGGAAGAATATTTTAAAATAAGGATTTCATTAACCTTCAAGTTGTGATATACTTCAACTCCCATCTTCATGGCCTCTCGGAAAGATGAGGCTCCTACTGGCAAGATCATGAATTCCTGCAAGCAAATGCATATTAGAAACACAAAATCATGTGGCATTCTCAAAACAAAAACACAGATAAATTAAACCTCCGTCTGTGAGACACTTGCCTGCATGGCGAGTTTGTTTCCAGCATGCGATCCACCATTGATGACATTAAAAGCAGGAACTGGCAACACAAGGGTGCTGTTACCAGCCAGGTTGGCAATGTGCTGCAGACAAAAAAGTTCCAAAAATCAGACTTCATCTTGTACATAACAACATTTTGATACTCCACCATATTAAGTATCCCTAGAGAGAAGACCTGATTTGCACATATATTGGACAGATATTTATAATCACAAATTCAATACAGATCATCCAAAGAAAAGCCAATATGGATATCCAGAACTAATTTCAAAATAACATGATAAAATGAAAAACAAAGTACCCAGAGATACTTATGAGCTGCAAAACTAAATTCTCCAAGAGGCTCCTAGATCTAATGTGTTTAGATTTGAGACTCCAAAACTAAAATATTTCATATCCATGACCGGCATCAAAGATGATTTCTTTCCAAATAACCAGTAAACATGGAAATTGGTCCAATAAATAGGTGCAGTTTATACACACATTCAGGGACATTGAAGTAGAGAAAAGCCAAAACATACCTTGTAAAGGGGGATTTTCTTAACACTAGCTCCGGCTTTGCAAACTGCAAGAGAGACTGCCAATATGGCATTGGCACCAAGCTGAAAAAACCAGGATCAGTAAACAGCATGCTTCAACTTCTCCACAGATTCGCGGAATAAATTAACGAAAATACCTTTTGTTTGCACCAACCCCACTCATTTACCGTTCCATCAAGTTGTTGTACCATAAAGTTATCAAGGTCAGTCTGCTGAGTTGGGTCCTGAAGAACGATACATAGAAATGACACTCCAAGTTTCAGCAATAAGCAATGACCAAAACAGGGAACATACATACTAAGATCTAAAATGAGACAGAACCAACCTTGCCAACCAAAGCAGGTCCAATAATAGTGTTCACATTCTCAACAGCCTACATATTTAAAGAGACAAGTCAAGATAAATATCACAGAACATAACCCATTTTGCATAAAATAAAACAAAATCTGACCTTCAATACACCCTTTCCTAGATAGTCTTTTCCTCCATCCCTCAATTCAAGTGCTTCATACACTCCTGAAAATCATTCGTGAACAAAAATGTGACACAAACATAGAAGGTCACAAATCCATGCAAAGATAGAAAGAGTTCTAGTTTTCCTCGTTAAATCATTAATTAGAATGATTATCAATTTCTGAAGAGTTACTAATTATGCTGACTTTTCATAATTTCATAACCAAGTATGTATACAATTCCCGTTCAACCATTAACACATACTAACATTCCCCTCTCACTTTTTGTTTGTTTTCATTTCTGGGCTGTCTTCTTTGTCGTGTTTTGCTTAAAAGAAAGAAATAAATAAATAAATAAATAAATTGGGGCTTGTATTAAGAAAAACATTAATACACTGGGAAGTACAACAAGCCTTCAAACACAATCAACGGATTAGTCGAACAACGGATTCCTATACTTTATTAACAAACAAAACATTTTATTAACCCCCTTGTTTCCGAAGATTAGAATCAATTAATAAAATAGCAAAGTGAAAACATAAAGTGATCATACCAGTAGAGGCGCCACTGGGAACAGCAGCTCTAGCCAAAGTACCATCAGACAGAACTACATCAACCTAAATAAAATCCCAAAATCAACAACCACATATTAACAAAATAAAAACGCTCCACAAATTGATTGATTGGAACAACAGTAGAAATCAGATCGTTCGATTAAAAGCACTAGTGTGTCAATAAATCATCTCGTTTCAAAAAGTCCAAAGAACAGATCTGAGTTTAGATTTGGATAATAGTGTTTCGATGAATACGAGAGGGAGAGAGAGAGAGAGAGACCTCGACGGTGGGATTGCCACGGCTGTCGAAGATCTGGCGGGCCTTGATGGACTGAATGGTGGCCATGGACACTGATTTCTCTGTATCTGATGAGTTCTAGCGAGAGACGTAAGAGAGAGGGATGAGGAAAAAAGTGAAGAGGGAGACCAACTATATGTAGAGGGCTTGTAGATTGATCGGAGTAGGAGCCGGTCCATTATTAGTAAATCAGTCTCTCTCCATCTCTAACCTTCCCGTATTCGTCAAACAGTGGGTGGTTCGATTGATTGTCGTCCTTTCCTTTAACGAAATTTCCGCAATGGTAGAGGAGATGTGATACAACTTAATATCTTGAAAATATCCATAAGAAAATGAAAATGATGAATATAAATTTTGAATTATGATCAAATATTGCCTAATAATCACTAAATCTGTGGGTAATAATTTTTATGAAAATAAAAAATGAAATATTTAAATCAATACACTTGCCTAAATTAAGTCGGAAGCTAGGTACATGCGAAAGCATATTCATTTTAGCTTTTTCGTACCGTGGAAGATTCGGTTGATTTGTTTGGAAACTTGGGAGAAGGAAAAGAAGATTCCAGAAGTTTCCATTGCCTCTTTGCCTTGGAGAAAAAGTTTAGTACACCACTTCCGGCTAATTTTTTTCAGTGGGTTTTGTCATATTTTCAATTTCATACATTTCTGTAGTACAATTTCCAATCAAAAAAACAATAATAATAAAGAGAAAAAAATGTGTATGAGATATAAACAATAGCAAATCTCTCCCTAAGCCGTCAATTTCTTAATTTTTAAAAGTATCTATCCATTAAATTTGATATTGTTTAGTTTTATTTGAATTTTAAACCACTGAAAATAATGTGATTTGGGTTTATTAAAAGTCTATGAAATGTAATTTTCCCCAATTTTATTGTTTTCTAAAATCAAAATTTTGCGTCTCTTGGGATTTGTTTGAGAAGGTGATCAATAGGAGAATTGGAGCCAATCCTGTAAAAAGTTCATATTTTTTTTTTACTATATTTGCAAATTTAATTGTTGGAAAAATATAAAATGGTATTTAAAATTTTAATCTCAGATAACATTTAGAATGATATACAAAATATAAAAATCAGATGTGAGATAGAAAATATCATATTTGATTTATAAAGATAATAATAAAATTAAAAAGTTTCTCGGTTTGGGGATGAACCAATATTTTGCACCTCCTTTTCAAGGGGACAGAGATGGAGAATGAAAAAATTGATAATTTTATTTTTCTAATTTTGCTCTTGTGTATTATTATTATTATTATTATTATTATTATTATTATTATTTTGGTCTTGCGCTCTATAATATCTGAGCCTCAAACATTTTCATTTAGGAGCCTTTAAAGGTGAATTTGAGCCTCAAACATGTGTAAAAAGAATTTCTGATCGACGTCTCCATCCTGCACCACCAAATTGTCAAATAGTGAAAAAGAAACATGTGTAAAAAAATCACTTGAGATATCAATACTGATGTAATACAGATTACCTTAGTGCCAAGCATGATTGTTATTACAGTAGACCGAAAATTTTGCTTTCCTCATATGCATTGTCACACTTTTTTCTTTCCATCTTTTTTTCTTTTTTTTTTTCATTTAAATGGATCAATAAATACTTAAAATCATATTTTCATTAATTCGATTTGAAATTAAAACGAAACTAAATAATGAGACCTTGACCCTATCCTAAAATGTGCCAAGCTCTGCCTTTCATGATGGGCTAACTCGGCCCAATTGCCAGTCCTACTTGACCCAATTCGTTAAGGCTTGATTAACGTATAATTATGGTATAACTTCTTTAAAGGAAGCAAATTTATGTGTGGTTGTAACTCGAGTTTATTTACTTAATTATGTGAGAGATTAACTCTTATTATATAATCTTAGAATCCGTATATTAATTTTTTTTTAAAAAAATAGTTATAAGAATCAAAAATTCTATTTGCCCTTTGAAATTCGCAGGATTTTCTTATTTATATAAATTTTTGCCATCTATGAAAGTTTTGACTTAAATGATCATTTTAATAATTTTAAGTTCTTATGTATTAGTTATATTTAAATTTTGAGCTTTCTCTCCCTTTCATTGTCAATAAATGTACATATGCATAAAATAATATTAAATAAACATTTTGAGGCACATCTGTTGCACAGTTTTTATGAAGTTTGTCTTTTAATTATTTTTGTATATGATATTTTGTATAATATTAACTATAATATTTATTTTTTAGAATAAAAAATTTAAACATCTAAAAAGATTAAAATTATTTTATAAGATATTATTATGAACTAGTTCTTGAGAGCGAGAGACGGGATTGGTGGTGGTGTGCAAGTGCAACATGGCTTGACCTTTGAACTGTGAAACTGTAACAACTATGATTATTAGTTAATCATAATTAAAAATATTAGTTGATAGTTAATATATTAGTTGATAGTTAATAGATGTGATTAGATAGTTAGTAAAAATTGTATAAATAATAATATTAAAACATGTATTGAGTATTGAATTGAATAGAATGTAATGAAATCTCTCTTTCTTCCCTTTATATTCTCTCTCCCTCTCTAGTCTTTCTCTCTCTATCTCTCAATTCTCTCTCTTTCTCTATACTCTTTCTCTCTCTCCTCTTTCTACGTTTCTCCCTATACATTATCCCCTCTCTCTATCAAAGTATAAGATTTTTGATAGAATTAATGAAGAAAAATGATTAGTTTGAAAAATATAAAAAAAAACGAGAGCTTTATAGACAACAATGGAAGCAAAAATAGGAAGAACGCGATAAAAGGATGAACACTCTCATGACAAGTATTAACGACAAATTGAACATTTTATTGAAAAAGTTTGGTGATGAAAATATCAAAACTTTGATGAAAAAGGAATAAGAAAATAAAAAGAAATTGAAAAGCAATGAAACAAATCAAGTGGCAAATGAAACAATATCAAAACCCATGGAAGAAGAAGGTAATAATACATTTTTTGAGTTTTTCAATCTATCTACTCGTAGTAAAGAAATGTTGAGATCTATTCTTAGTGAAAAAATGTTAAGTGTGGAAGAAGGGTCACAAATGACTAAGAAAGAACTTATTAATAGTGATTTCTTATCAAATTTTTCAAAAGTTGAAATTTTGGTGTTTATTGAGAAAAATTTTTCATTAGAAGCAAGATTTCAATTGTCTAAAAAAGAAGTTGTTGATAGTGGATTTTTGTCCAACTCTTCAAAGATTGAATTTTCATTGTTCGTTGGGAAAAATCCTTCACCAAAAAAAGTTCAAGAAATATATCTCTCAAGCTCTCTTATTTCTATTTTTCTCTCACTACTCTTTATGCAACTCAAGTCACATTGATTACTCGTTTTCGTCATTTTATCTTTCAACACAAATGTAAATCTTGGTTCAAGATTCATGGATTCAAATTTCAATTCTTGATTTTCCATCCTTTGAGGACATGAATCTTCTTAAAAGGGAAATATTGTAACAATTATGATTATTAATTAATTATAATTAAAAATATTAGTTAGTGATTAATATATTAGTCGGTAGTTAATAGATGTTGTTAAATAGTTAGTAAAAATAATATAAATAGTAGTATCAAGACATGTATTAGGTATTGAATTTAATAAAATGTAATAAAAATTTTTCTTTTTGTATTCCCTCTCCCTCTCTAGTCTTTCTCTCTTTATCTTTATCTTTCTCTCTCTATCTCCATCCTTTTTGTCTCTCTCCTCTTTCTACATCTCTCTCTCTATATATTTTCCGCTCACTCTCGAGTTGGGTCATGACAGAAACCATACGTAACAAATGGCTACTGGACCGCACTGGTAGTCAAGCTCGTGCACACAGTAGCTTTAACTTTCTCGCACAAGTTTGACCAGTCCACATATTTGGACTTTTGAAGCCCGTCTTTAATATATTCCTAAATTTTATACCTCAAATTTTCCGACTTAGTTTTAGGACGGCAAGTGACTTAAATCAAAGCAAATTAAATAATATTTAAATTTATTTAATAAAAATAGAGCCGAGTGGAGTTGAGCTTAATTGGATAAATAATCAAACAAATATTTCTTAATTTTAACTATTTATTTAATGATTAAGAGTCTACCTATCTTTAAATTTTACTCAATAAATATTTTAAAAATTGTTTATGTACTCCAGTTATTAACTGAATGAATAAATTGAGTTGAAATCTTAATAAATTAAATCATTTCGTACATCTATTTTTCTTGACATGATTTTGTTGCTCAACTTCTCCAAGGAAGAAAGGTGAAAAGGGAGGGGGGGGGGGAACTCACATTCACCTTCGCACTCATACAGACATGACACCAACCCCAATATTAGGAAACTTTGTAGGAAATCGAAGAAAATATTGCCGTTTTGTTCCTGGACCATTTCTTTCTTTCTTTTTTTTTTTGGTTGATAACAGAGATAATAAACCAAACAAAAAACAAAAAAGAAAACACTCAGACACGAAACTGAGTGGGCTTTAGCTTTACAAGTAAAGCTAGAGACCCATTTCTTTTGATTCAAGCAGTGCCACTAGCATCCAGGTGCAGCAGCTCCTTAACTATCTCCGGAGGAGAACTAAGCTCATGACAACCAACTCTCACCCATTTCCTAAGCCTCGCCAATTCGTTGGCAGTCCTATTCGCTTCTCTAAAGATATAATTAATTTTATAAACTCTCAGTTCTTTCATCAGGTATCTGCAGTCACTAATCAGAAACTTCCAAGGATGGTTGGCCCCAACTCCTTCATTAATAGCCTTTAACCAATCCCAAAAAATCACTCTTAATCTCCGGAGTGCCAAAATTTCTTCCATCAACCAACTTGAGCCCTTCTTAGTTCTGTCATGTTGCCATCAGTGTTTCCTATATTAATCCAGAAACCAAGAATCCAGTCCCCTTTGCTGTTTCTGAAAACACCCCCGGCACTAGCCAAACTTCTTACCTCCGGGTCAGCGGCTCCATCAACATTTAGCTTAATAACTCCCACCTCCGGGCACTTCCAACAAGCTTTGAACTCCCTTAACCTGCGATCCTCGCGGCAACCCTACTCCATACCCACTTCAACCAAACTTCTTACTCTGTTCGCAATTAGATGGGGAGGGTCAAGCTTCTTGTTGTAGATAAAATTGCATCTCGATTTCCAAATGTTCCATAACGTAATCATGAAAGTTAAGTCCTCCCTTGCCACCGATAATTTTAGATTATTAGACACTCCTTCTTTCATCCACATATTCACATTATCTCTCCAGAAACTAGAATTCTCAGCAATGCCTTGACTCACTTGAGCCCAAATATTCCTAGCATGGACACAATCCCTTGGGACATGGATAAGGGACTCTTCCTCCTTCTTGCAGAGACCGCAGGTTCCATCTTCTATTACTCTCCTTCTATTCATCTCCACATGAGTAAGAACTTTTTCTTTGGCCACTAACCACAGGAACATTTTTATCTTTTCAGGGCACTTCTTTTTTCAAAGTCAACTTAAATTTTGGCTACTATTATCCAGCTCCTCAGAACTCTTCTTCTGTAGCCAATACGCAAGAACACTCCTGAAGGACACTCCTTCCAAACCCTGTGACAAATAAATGTAAGCTTGCTCTATGGGAAAAAAGGATGGGCTCTCAAGAATCAATAATTTCCTCACCAGTCATCACAGCAACTAAAATTCTTATGAACAAAAGTTTATTCACCAGCACAAAAGCAATTAACCACTGATGCGTGCACAAGCGCCCGTATCCGTGTAACATATCCCAACAAAAATACATCAACCCACGTTAACTTGAACATGGATTTAATGAGTGAAGGTGCACTATAAGATGATTAGCTAGCTACCACTCGCGCGTTGGGCAACCAAAACTCAAAATTCATCAAGAAAAGGCGTCTGCAAGACAAATATATATATATATAAAAATGGAAAGGGGGGGGGGGAATAGCAACACGCTCCTGCTTTCCATGAGAGAGAGAAAAAATAAATAAATAAATAAAACCTCTACGGAGATTCAGGGTTCAAACCCTCTCAGCAGAACTTCATTTTGCAGAGTTATTAAGAAAAAAGTACATTGTTCTCAAAAAAGTACATTGTTCTCGCTTGATTGGCCTCATCCTAACTATAAAACTTCAACACAAAGTGAAACTCATTATTGGCACAACATAACATGTATTCATCTTCAAGCCCCTCCTGTAAGGATCTAATAAGGTTCAACAGGTTTGCGGAAATTTGCTCCAGCGTAGATTGCATCTGCGCCAAGCTCCTCTTCGATTCTCAGAAGCTGCACAAAATCAAAAGTTCAAATATTTACAGAAAGGTCATTGGTGCACTCAAGATGCCAAGTTATACCAAGATAAAAGCGTGCAATGCAGTTCATAATATGTTAAAATACTTACCTGATTATACTTGGCAAGACGCTCTGACCTGCATGGAGCTCCGGTCTTGATTTGACCCTATTTGGTGCGAGTGAAAAAAGTTAGTTCCAGGAGTTGACTAATAAATGAACTACTATACAGAGCAGCAATTTACCGTAGCGAGACCAACAGAGAGATCAGCAATGAAAGTGTCTTCTGTTTCTCCACTGCAACAAACAAATGAATACAAGATTTAGAATGTCATAACCTCATTATATATTGTGAAAAAGTTAAAACACATGGCCTAGGAATGCAGATTCCAAACCTTCGGTGGCTGGCCATTACACCCCAACCAGCACGTTTGGACATTTTGACAGCTTCAATGCTCTCAGTCACAGAGCCAATTTGATTGACCTGTTTTTGGAGAAAAGGAGAGAATATGATGTAACTCATCTAACAATCAGTTAAGAAATGGCAAAGCTTCCGAAGAAGCATAACAATGGTACCTTGAGTAGAAGTGCATTGCAAGATTTCTCATTGATTGCCTTCTCAACCCTCTGCAAGACAGAAGCGCACACTTTTAAATCTTTTTGTTTCCATGACATCCGTATATTATAAAACAATATGGAGAAAAGTCAATAGAGAAAAGTCAATAAATTACTATTATAGAACATCTAAGCGTTTCATATACTCGATCATATTTGTTTCCATGACATCCATATATGAAGGGATTAGAATTAAAAACAGCAATGAAAAACAAAGCAACACTTTTTGTTTAACCTTGGGATTGGTAACCAAGAGATCATCTCCAACAATCTGCACTTGTTCTCCAACTTCAGATGTTAGCTTGGAGTAGTGCTCCCAGTCATCTTGATCAAATGGATCTTCAATTGATACAATAGGATATTCAGCAGCAAATGATTTGTAAAGATCCTTAAGAGCTTCCCCAGAAATCTTTTGTGATCCGTCATTGTTCTGTCCAAACATGAATAACAGTAACAGTTAGAAGAGCATTAGCTGGAGTTTGCATTGAAACTGCGTTAGTATGAATTACTACCAAGTCTAGAACAGGTGTGCATAATATGCAACTTCCTTACAGTATCAAATTCACAATGTCCCTACTTTCCCCATACATTTCTTCATATTGGCATCTAGCCTCTACTACTTTTTTTTACTAGGCTTGATGGGTTAAACATCTCCCTCCCAAAAAAAAAAAAAAAACCCACACCTTCTCCAAGAAGTTGTCCTCAGTTGAATGACTTCATCCCCAAATTTAACGGGGCTGCTTAGTCAACCACTCTTCCAATCAATTCCACATGATTAAAACTCCGATGCAATGAAAACTCACCTCTTCTTTGAAGTTCAAGTCATAGGTCTTGTCTGATCCATAAAATTCAGATGCAGCAACATCCATTCCAATCACAACCTAAAAAAGAATCTCCAATTATCATCTGTCACATGAATGGAAAAGCCAGAGACAAATAAATATGGTGAATGAAAATCTCACTTTGCCCGTATAGCCAGCCTTCTCAATAGCTGTCTTGAGCAACTCGAGACCTTCCTTGTTCTCCTGAATATTAGGAGCAAAGCCACCTTCATCTCCAACATTTGTAGCATCTTGGCCATACTTCTTCTTAATCACAGACTGTAAAAGCACAGATATGTCAATAGAGAGCAACCACAGGAAAGAATAGAAGAATAAAATAATGCAGCTTAGCTTGACCGCATGTTATGCAAATTGCATGGAAAAACAATATGGGAAGAAGATTTTAAAATAAGAATTTCATTTACCTTCAAGTTGTGATATACTTCAACTCCCATCTTCATGGCCTCTCGGAAAGATGAGGCTCCTACTGGCAGGATCATGAATTCCTGCAAGCAAATGCAAATTAGAAACTCAAAATCATGTGGCTTTCTCAAAAGAAAAACACAGATAAATTAGACCTCCATCGGTGAGACACTTGCCTGCATGGCGAGTTTGTTTCCAGCATGCGATCCACCATTGATGACATTAAAAGCAGGAACTGGCAACACAAGGGTGCTGTTGCCAGCAAGGTTGGCAATGTGCTGCAGACAAAACAGACTCATTTTATAGCTAACAACTTTTTGATACTTCAACATATTCAGTATCCCTAAAGAGAAGACCTGATTTGCACATAGATTGGACAGATATTTATAATCACAAATTCAATACAGATCATCCAAAGAAAAGCAAATATGAATATTCAGCACTAATTTCAAAATAACATGATAAAATGAATAACTAGGTACACGAAGATACTAATGAGCTGCAAAACTAAATTCTCCAAGAGGCTGCTAGATCTAATGTGTTTAGATTTGAGACTCCAAAACCAAAATGTTTCACATCCATAACCGGCATCAAAGATGATTTCTTTCCAAATAACCAGTAAACATGGAAATTGGTCCAATAAATAGGTGCGGTTAATACCAACATTCAGAGACAATGAAGTAGAGAAAAGCCAAAACATACCTCGTAAAGGGGGATTTTCTTAATGCTAGCTCCAGCTTTGCAGACTGCAAGAGAGACTGCCAATATGGCATTGGCACCAAGCTGAAAAACCCAGGATCAGTACACAGCATGCTTTAACTTCTCTACAAATTGGATGAATAAATTAATGAAAATACCTTTTGTTTGCACCAACCCCACTCATTTACTGTTCCATCAAGTTGTTGTACCATAAAATTATCAATGTCAATCTGCTGAGTTGGGTCCTGAAGAATGAAACATAGAAATGACACTCCAAGTTCAGCAATAAGCAATGACCAAATCGGGGAACAAACATACTAAGATCTACCAACCTTGCCAACCAAAGCAGGTCCAATTATAGTGTTTACATTCTCCACAGCCTACATATTTAAAGAGACAAGTCAAGATAAATATCACAGAACATAACCCATTTTGCATAAAATAAAACAAAATCTGACCTTCAATACACCCTTTCCTAGATAGTCTTTTCCTCCATCCCTCAATTCAAGTGCTTCATACACTCCTGAAAATCATTCATGAACAAAATGTGAGACAAATATAGAAGGTCGCAAATCCATGCCAAGATGGAAAGAATTCTAGTTTTCCTCATTAAATCATTAATTAGAATGATTACTAATTTCTGAAGAGAAACTAATTACGCTAACTTTTCATAATTTAACAACAAATTGTGTACACAATTCGCGTTCAACTATTAACACATACTAACATTCCCCCATCACTTTTTGTTTGTTTTCATTTCTGAGTGGGTTGTCTTCTTTGTTGTGTTTTGTTTAAAATAAATAAATTGGGGCTTGTATTAAAAAAAAAAAAAAACACAATCAACGGATTAGTCAAATAACGGATTCTTATACTCTATTAACGAACAAAACATTTTATTAACCACCTTGTTTCCCAAGATTAGAATCTATTAATAAAAATAAAATTAATAAAATAGCAAAGTAAAAAAATAAAATAAAATAAAATGATCATACCAGTAGAGGCGCCACTGGGAACGGCAGCTCTAGCCAAAGTACCATCAGACAGAACTACATCAACCTAAACAAAATCCCAAAATCCACAACCACATATTAACAAAATAAAAACCCACCACAAATTGATTGATTGGAACAATGGTAGAAATCAGATCGTTGGATTAAAAGCACTAGTGTGTCACTAGATCATATCGTTTCAAAAAGTCGAAAGAACAGATCTGAGTTTGGATTTGGATAATAGTGTTTCGATGAATACGAGAGAGAGAGAGAGAGAGAGAAACCTCGACGGTGGGATTGCCACGGCTGTCAAAGATCTGGCGGGCCTTGATGGACTGAATGGTGGCCATGGACACTGGTTACTCTGTATCTGACGAGTTCTAGAGAGAAACGTAAGAGAGAGAGCGTGAGCAAGCGAGAGAGAGAGAGAGATGAGAAAATAAGTGAACTGGGGAGCCAACTATATGTAGAGGGTTTTTAGGTTAATCGCAGCCGGTCCATTATTAGTAAATCTGTCTCTCTCCATCTCTAACCTTCTCGTATTCGTCAAAACCGTGGGTGGTTCGATTAATTACTGTCCTTTCCTTTAACGAAATTTCCATAACGGTAGAGGAGATGTAGTACAATTTAATATCTTCAAAATATCTACAGGAAAATGAAAATGATGAATTTAAATTTTGAATTATGATTATTTAATGAAAAAGTTAAGATAAAATATCGCCCACTAATCACTAAATCTGTGGGTAATAATTTTTTATTAAAATAATAAACGAAATATTTAAATCAATGCACTTGCCTTAATAATGTGGCTTGAGTTTATTAAGAGTCTATGATAAACAAATTTTCCTAAATTTTTTGTTTTCCAAAATTAAAATTTCGGGTCCCTTGGGATTTGTTTGAGAAGGTGATTGATCGGAGAATTGGAGCCAATCCTGTTTGATTCTAAAGTGATCTCGTGGGCCTCATCTAATGAATTTGCTGGTTTCAGCTTTCCATGGAACACGGATTTGTGCTCAAGGTTTAATGAAAGTAGATTTAAATATAAAAAAAATTACTACCTAAAAAGAAGATATTTTTGTTACTACCATTTACAAATTTAATCACCAAGAATATATAAAATGGTATTTAAAATTTTAATTTTAGATAATATTTGGAGTGATATACAAAGTATAAAAATTAGATGTGAGACAGAAAATATCATATTTGATTTGTAAAAATAATAATAATAAAATTAAAAAGGATTTTGGGAAAATAAGTGAATCAATATTTTGTACCTTCTCTTTGGGGGGACAGAGATGCTTTCGTGCTTTGAAGTAGCACACTACTTTATATTAATCTTGGGGCGCTGCGCTGTCTGTATTATGTAAAGGAATAAATAAAGCCAGTGGTTTTTTCTCATTTTATTCCATATTGTTTTGGTAGGACCCAGAAGAGTGATGTGACGTGGGTGACTCAGACTGTGTTCTGATTTCTATATTATGAAATTCCAACCCCTCGGGCGTGGATGTGTGCGTGCTAGATGCTTTGGCTGCCTTCCATCGCAACTTTCTCTTTGTGCGTATAATGGAAAATTTGATACTATTGTGTTTAAATATATTACTTTAATAATTATTTTATATTTATTTATTAAAACGTTTAAAATATTTTTAAAAATTTGTGTCTATATAATAATACTTTTATTTTGTGTATATAGTAAATAAAATAAAAAAATTATTTTTAGAAAAATAAAGGAAGGTAGAGGAGCCTACTCCACCAATTACCTATCGCTTGCCTATCGCTTCGTATTCTAGAGAGAGATGTTATTCAAATTTCATAGTGAAGGACTATCCATTTTCACGCATGCCTTGGCCTTCTGCTTCCATGTCATCCAAGTCCCCGTTAATAAAATAAGGAAGTCCCTCCATCATGACCATAATAAAAGAAGTATTTGATCCCAACCCGGTAGGAAGTCAGACTAAGCCAAACTAATAAATTTAATCTAGTGATGCATTTTTTTTTTTTCCTTTTTGGGTCCTGTTAGGTCAGGATAGTTGGCCATGACTTTTTATTCGAGTCGAATTTGTCAAAACCAAAATCAGAATTGGTTAGACGACCCTAGTTTAGGGTTTTTTTTTTTTTTTTTTATGAACTAAAATCAAAACTAAATTGAAAAGTTTTTAATTTCATTTCCAAATCATAATTTTTTAAAGAAAAATAAATCGTTATTTTATGAAAAAGGACCAGAACGCCTTTTCAAAATGGCCAGTTAGAGGGGATTTTATTCAATCTCATCATTTGAAAAAGAATGAATCAAAATTAGTTCCTGAATATGATTTCGATTTAGGTTATAATTCTGGTTCTATTTGGTTCCGCATTGTGTCCAAGGCTTGGAAAGTGATGAGACATGATCCAAGTCCCAAATCAAAAGAATCCATTCTCTAAGGGCCACGAACGACGCCTGCCGATCAGTATCTAACACCCACCACGACAATTTACCGAAAGACCATAGTCGTCCCGATCAATCTATCAAGAGATTTCAGTCGCCTGGGTCTACCAAACGTAACTCACTAAGCAAAGGTAATCGTCCCAATCGGACAAGCAGACATAAATTCTTCAAGCGGACAAGCCACGAAGCCACGAAGATCCTTTAATCGATCGAGCGACCGGACAATTATGTAACTCCCCTAGCGGTTCCAAAGGAATGTTAGAACTTCCTTATCTTCGGTCTCCTACTTCATAACCGCAATTGCAAAATCTTTTAAATAAGGAAATTATCCCTCTCGAAAATGGTAGTTTCACCGATAAATGGAGATCGTGATCAACTCACAGTATTAGCTCCCGAGATTCCCGGATCAATTCGATAAGGAATGTAAGGTTGAAATCCCTCCGCGGCGCCTGTCTCTCAGAGATATAAATCATCTCTAAAGATCTCAGAACGGGGTACGCTCTCTAAGTCTAACACATGAGACACACTGATCATAGGAAATAACATTCTCTCCACTCTCAGTCTGTTTCTTTCAATCAAAAACTGCTATTTACTGACTTGAGCGTCGGAATCTCCCCACCATAACACCCTCCGGCGGTTTTTACAGGTGTATCCACCCATTGACGGCTATTGTTCGGGTCAAGAATGAGTAAGTATTTGTGGAGTCAAAACCTACCTCTATCAGATTGGCGTCGTCCGTGGGAAACAGATTAGAGTAATTTGTTGTTGTTATTCTAACAATCATGCATCCGAGAACTAGAGTATCATAAAAAATCGCCCCTCTTGCCGAACGGCCCACCGCCACACTTTCTGAAACCGCTCCTCTTGCGGCACTTGATCATGCCACTCGCGATCAGGCAACTCCCATGGGACCACCTCATCAAGAACAGGTCTTACAACCCGCAATCCCCATCCAACCCATTGCCGACCCCATTTCAGAGCGAGTCAATCGCCCCTAGATGGAGAGACTGGAATCCAAACTTCAGGATGTGAGCAGACAATTGGAGGATCTTAGCCTCGCCCTCAGACCCGAAGTTCAATCCTCTGTTAGGGGATCTAGACGTCCTCAGCGACACCGTCGCCCTCACGTGGTGAAGCATCTGAAAACTCCAGACTGGTCCCTAACGATTTTCAAAGACAGGTCGAGCAACTGGTAGCCGAGGAACTAAAACGGGCCAAACCTTAGGAGGACCAAATCCCCTCTTACTCTCACGTTTCACCGTTTGACTCTAAGATCTCCTCAGAGCCTATGTCTCGCAACGTGCTCCTGCCCCCCATAGAGAGATACAATGGGACAACAGACTCCCGAGATCATATAGCCCATTTTATAACTGTAATATTCTTCAGGGACATGCCCGATGCAGCTATGTGCAAGTACTTTCTCACTACTCTCTCAGGAAATGCACTTACTTGGTTCAATTCTCTCCCACCGTTGAGTATAAAGACCTTTTCTCAATTATGCGAACAGTTCGAGTCACATTTTATGATAAGCAAGGGATTTCCTAGAAAAGTTCAAGAGGAGATGATGAGGATCTATTCTTTGAATCATTCAATTGTACTGGCCGTGCTATTAACAGGCCTACGACCCTTCGATATAAAGGTGTCTATCACAAAAAAATCTCCTGCCACCATCTAAGAATTTTACGTTCAGGCTGAGAAGTATATTGCTATCGAGAACGCCGAAGCATCCGATCACAGAAGAGATCGATCCACCAGTAAAGAACGGAACCAGTCACCTCGGAGGTCTCCGCCCAGGAGGAACCGAACAAAGCCTCCTCCGAGGAGGAGGTACAATAACTACACCCCATTGAACGAAACCCCTGGCCGGATTTTAGCCCTCATCAGAGATAAGTCATACGTTTGATGGCCCCCACGATCAACTGAGATGATTCCAACAATGACAGAACAAAATATTGTCACTTTTATCGTGACTACGGTCACACGACCGATAATTGCAGGAAATTAAAAGACGAATTGAAATTCCTAGTGTGTGAAGGGAGACTATGGGAGTTCGTCGCCAGGAGGGAAAAAGGTCCTCCCGCTGATTACCGGCGTGAATCACCACGACGTAACCAAGAGGAGGAACGCCAAGCTGCTCGACTTCCGACAGACAAAAGGGATAGGATGATTCTCCAGGTTCGTAACTGACTGACAGAAAATAAGGTCAGACTCCTGATCACACCAATTTTCTATTGCCCGAAAGCAGTTCTCCCTGTACCACAATAAGTCCTAGCAGCGAGCGTCAATAAATGACAAGGTGAAAAGAAACCCGTCATCGGTTTTACCGACGAAGATTTCATTGGGATCGACCCGAATCGACACGATCATCTTGTGATAACTGCCAAGATTGGATAATTTGAGGTATGAAAGATCTTTGTCGATCAAAGAGCCAGCTGTAATCTCCTATATCGGGATGCTTTTGGATAAATGAGATTCACTCCTACCGATCTCCAGCCCCATACAGATCCAGTTAAAGGGCTCTCAGGTGAATGGATATATCCTGAGGGTATTAACTCTCTCCCGGTTACCTTTGAAATACCTCCTAATCATACGACGGCTCCCGTCATGTTCAATGTGGTGGACCTCCTTTCGCTCTACAATGTCATCTTGGGTAGACCGGATCTGAACACCTTGGAGGCTTTGCCCAACACCAAACATATGAAGATCAAATTCAGAATATCGTCGGGGATTGGGACTCTATCATGTGAGCAAGAGCCTTCTACTTCCACTTCTAAGTAGCCATCGGATTCTATTGCTGGTGTTTTTCTAAACCGCAAGAGTATTTCTCAAATTCTTGAAGCTACCTGTTAGTGGACCTTTTATATCGTCACGTCCTGATCCTATCGTTTGGAAGGCCTTAGTCGCTCAGAATTCTATCGTTCGTACGCGTCGTCAATAGGGGATGTAACTCCCCGGACGGGTGGACGCGACCCAACCATTAAAAAATTTCCTATCGTTCGGAAGATCTCAGTCACCCAGAATTCTATCGTTCGTATGCATCATCAATAGGAGATGTAACTCCCTGGACAGGTGGACGCGATCCAACCATTTAAAAATTTTTTATCGTTCGGAGGGTCTCAATCACTCAGGATTCTATCGTTCGTACACGTCATCAATAGGGGATGTAACTCCCTAGACGGGTGAACACGGCCCAATCATTTAAAAATTTCCTATCGTTCGGAGGGTTTCAGTTGTCCAGGATTCTATCATTCGTACGCGTCGTCAATAGGGGATGTAACTCCCCGGACGGGTGGACGCGACCCAACTATTTGAAGATTTCCTATCGTCCGGAAGGTCTCAGCCGCTCGGCCCCTGTTGATCATGCGCTTCACTGACAAGTGGTGCGGCCTTTCGAACCGACAAGCACGGTCATCCCGTATAAGAGTTCTGTGCCAGGCGAAAGATCTAGGACCCCTTAATTCTACTGAGACAATGCAGTAAGAAATGAAGAAGATAACTCATATCGGCAAAATACAAGAATTTCTCATTAAGCAAAGGCCACTTGGTACAGAATCTCGAGTGGAAGTTATACAGTCGGATTTTGAGTATCAACCTTTTCTTCGATTAAGGGCAGAACATCGCTTAGACCTATACTACGGACTATCTCTTCGGCGCACTTTAATTTCTCGGCTAGTCTACGCTGGGAATCCTTGTAGATGACAACTTCCCTTGCGCGGGACTTCTCGAGCTCCATTATCTTACGTTCCACTATTCGAAGAGATACCTCGCGAAGCTGAGCCAACTTCTTATGCACCAGAGCCTCTGACTTCAACCTTTCGCATTGCCCTTGGCACTGAACCAATTCCGATTGAAGGGCTCTCAACTCCTCTTCGTTCTGGCTGAGTAGGGCACTAGATATGTTCTCAGTTGTTAAGATATCTCATTCCCGAAGGGAAACTGATTCCCACAGACGGGTTAACTTAGAAAGCCGTCCCTCTAAGTGGCTTATTACCTGCCTCCCCTGCTGTCCTTGAAATCAAGCAAGGACCATGGTCTACGAAGAAAACCAAGTTAATAAATGAAAAAAGAGGAAGAAGAACTCAAAAGGCACGAAGAGAATATTACCATTAAACCTAAGGATCCAAGAGCTCCGCCGACCCGTTCATAAGATATCCTATGAAGATCAAGCTCACAGCAATTGAAGTCAAATTGCCCGGCAATACGCTCCGCTTCTGCCAGGTCTATGTAGCTATACTGCATGTCCCTAATACAAACGACAACGGTTCCGCGCTCTTTTGAACCTTTCTTGCAATCAAAAGACCGAATAGGGATAAAGGATAAAGAGGATGCTCCTCCAAAAACTTTGCGTTTCCCCTTACGCATAGGCCAGATAGAAACAGCGGAAGAAAGTCCCACCATTTTGTCTCTCGCAGCTCGAGAAACATCCGTTCTCGCTCCAGCGTCGATCGAATGAATATCCCTAGCTCCTCCCAACTCGCCAGCATTAGTACTTGCTCCACCCGATGGATTACCTTCATCCGGAGTGATTCCCTCTATCGGTATAGCAGCTGTCGAGCCCAGACACTTAGATGAAGCTCCAAACACAGACGGGGGCAAGGAAATCCCCCTCTTTTTTACCGAAGAGGGGGGCGACTTGTGAAGGGCCTTAGTCACCATTGAAGAAGACTTAAGTAGGGTCTCAGATGCCCCGGGATCTTCCTAAAGAGGTCTTTTTACGTTATGTCGAGTTATCCTGTCAATAGTGACATTCTCTAACAAGACGTCATCAAGATGACTCAAAGAATCAACTATTTCGGTTTCTGCTCTCCTTAACAGAAGGGGCCGATCAATTTTTCTCTTTTCTTCGAGCAGCAGACCAGCCAGAGATAACATTTGGTCGTCCAATAAGAACGCGACCCATATGCTCCGACCGGTGGACTTGCAATAGCAACCAATCGACCGAACAAAACGGCCGTGTTTCGAAACAGTTGGGGGTTTCAGCCCCACAGAGGGCACCCCGTCAGCCTTGGGAAGTCAGGGCATGCGATCACTATCCAAGAACTCAACAAAAAAAAACTTTTGCATCCAGTTCTTATCGATAAACTCCCTATAGAAAAACCTCCAATAGAACTCGGGCCGAATCTGTAGCTTGTACCATCCTTTGGTCGGCCTATTACTCCCACACCTCATCAGAATAAAAGTTGAAGACAAGATGTCAAAATCAAAACGAAGACGACAAAATCCTAATAAGGAAGCCACCGCGACTACCAGCCGCCAAGCACTGGGAATCAAGAGAGTCGGGAATATGTTCAATTGACGCAGAACCTCAGAAAAAGGACCCATGTATGGAACCTTCAAACCGTATTTGATCGATTGAAGATGCATTGGCACACAGTTTTTAGGTGCTATATTAGACCTATCAACCTCTGTAGCGGATAACAGAGAGTAATCGTCCCCCAACAGCATCTTAGTTTGCACTTCTTGGAGTTCTTGTCCAGACATAATGCTCGTAATGTCACCGATGTCCAGAAAAGCCTGAGAAACAGACATCTTTGTCGCCAGTAATGACTTTTTGATATGGGATGTGCGATAAATGATTTACGAAGACCAAAACGACAGCGGCCGTATTAAAAGACTCTCGAACTTCCATTTTAAAATCATAACTCATGGCGCCTCTTTCCAAGAAAACCATGAGTCATGGGCAAATGATGGAACATGACCCAAGATCCAAATCAAAAGAGTCTATTCTCTAAAGGTCCACGAAGGGCGCCTGCTGATCAGTATCAAACGCCCACCACGATGATCTACCGAAGGGCCATAGCCGCTTCGATCAATCTACCGAGAGATCTCAGTCGCCTGGGTTTACCAAACGTAACTCACTGAGCAAAGGTAATCGCTCCGATCGAGCAAGCAGACATTAACTCTTCAAGCAGACAAGCCACGAAGCCACGAAAATCCCTTAACTGATCGAGCGACCGAACAATTACGCAACTCCCCTAACGGTTCCAAAGGAATATTAGAATTTCCTTATCTTCAGTCTCCTATTTCATAACGACAATTGCAGAATCTTTCAAATAAGGAAAGCATCTCTCCCGAAAATGATAATTCCACCGATAAATGGGGATCGGGATCAACTCACAGTATTAGCTCTCGATATTCTCAGATCAGTTCAATAAAGAAAGTAGGGTTAAAATCCCCCAGCGGTGCCCATCTCTCAGAGATATAAATCATCTCTAAAGATCTCAGAACGGGGTACGTTCTCTAAACCTAACACACGGGACACACTGATCATATGGAATAACATTCTCTCCACTCTTAGCCTGTTTCTTTCAATCGAAAACCGCTCTTTACTGACTTGAGCGTCGGAGTCTCCCCACCGGAGCACCCTCCGGTGGTTTTTACAGGTATATCACCTATTGACTGCTATTGTTCGGGTCAAGAAGTAGCAAGTATCTGTGAAGTCAAAACCTACCTTCATCAGAAAGTAATTAACAATTTTGTAATTTGGTGACTTTTTTCAAATATTTTTTTATGTAAAAAAAATTTTGTTTAAAAAGGTTGACATTAGACTTGAAACCGGGTCGGGCCGGGCAGGGCCAAAATTGGATAATACGATATATTATTTCTCCACCAATCTAATATATCATATAAATCCGTATCATCAAAACCTTCTAATCTATGTGTTTGTTTATGTAAAAAAAATTCATTAAATGATGATGATGAAGTTTTTTATTTTTTTCCTAACATGAATAAGAGATTAAATGAAAATGAAGATGATTGAATGCTACTACTACTACTATTACCTACATTATTAGTATTTAAATTATTATTTTTCTTTTCATATAGTTCAAATATTGGTTATAAAGTATGAAATGTTTGTTGTTTTAAAAAATGTGGGTTAATAGACATTTCTGATGGAAAAGCTTGTGTAAAATAATCTATTAACATTTCAACACCTTCAATCTTAACACGTGGATCTAATGCACTTGAAACTAAATATAAAATTGGAATTTCTAATATTTTAAAAATTTTGTTTTCATAAAAAGAACAATTTCACAAAATCTTTCTTCATTTTCAAATTGATTAAATATATAAATAATTTTACAAAGATTTGGTAATATTAAATGAGTAGTTGGATAGTAATATCCGAAAAATAAGTTTGTACATAAATAAAAAATTTCTAATAATTTAGTAAGTATAGATGCAAAATCGAAAGCGGTATTATCAATAAAACCATATTCGTAATTAGAATTTACAAATTCAATTAAAATATTTTGAAAATGAAGTACACCTTGTAACATGTCATATGTTGAATTCCACCTAGTGTCATACTCCATTTTAAATTTTTTATATTTTTTATTATGTAACATACATAATTGTCTCATTTATTGAGTTTTTGCAGAAGAATTTCTTATTTGATGAATTAAATCGCAAATATGTTTTAAAAATAGTTCTCCCATTGCTAAACCATCCTTAACACATAAATTAATTATATGGCATGCACATTTAACATGAAAAAAAGTTTCATTTAAAATTGTTTTTAAAGAATTTTTTATACTATTAACCGCAGTAATATTAACCGAAACATTATCAAATGAAATAGAAAAAATTATATCACTTATTCCATAATCATAAACAATATTTGAAATTATTCTAACTATATGTACACCAGAATGTGGAAATTCTCAATGTTGAAAAGTTAAAATCCTTTTCTCTATAGACCATGAATTATTTATCCAATAACATGTTACTACAATATAATATTCTTTTTGATACTCACTTTTTCAACTATCCGAAATTAATGAAAATTTATATTAACTATTCATAAATTATGTAATTATATTATTTTTTAATTCTTGATATCTATCTAATAATCTCCTCCTACCGGATACTCTACTACTTTTTTTATAACCTGATTGTAAATATTTTTGTATATATTCTTCAAATACGGGACATGCAACTATGCTAAGTGGTAATTCTTTTCTTGCGAACCATTCTATTTGTCCAATTTTTTCTTTATCCAAATTATATTTAAATATACCAGTTATATTACCTCCCCATGTAGCAATTTGTGTTTGTCTTGTTTGTGGTAATTTATCCGGATGTTTATTAACTAAGTGTCTCCTAAGTGTGCCTACCCCCAACCCTTAAAAAATTTATATTTTTGATGACAAATTTTACAAATTGTTTTTTGTTCATCAATTTTTTTTAAAAACAATTTCATATATTAATATCATCTTTTTTAGTACGTGTTGTATTAGATTCTGTGTTACTAGATTCAGTTTCTTCCAAAAGAGTTTCAATATCTATATTATCAGGAATTTCATGTTGTAAAAAAATGGAGGAAGAGGAGATTGTTGAGAAAATTGTGAAGTGTGTATTCCGGCCATTTTTTTTTTAAAAAATAAAAATAAAATTTTAAAATAAAATATATGATTAAATTTTTAAAAGGATATTTAAGAATAAATTTAAAATTTAAGATTTAATTTTTTTAAAAAATTTAAGATTTAATTTTTTTAAAAAAATTAAGATTTATTTTTTTTAAAAAAAAAGTAATGCAAATGTAATGTGTTACTAGGTTCAGTTTCTTCCAAAAGAATTTCAATATCTATATTATCGGGAATTTCATCTTGTAAAAAAAATGGAGGAAGAGGAGATTGTTGTGAAAATTGTGAAGAGTGTGTTCCGGCTATTTTTTTAAAAAATAAAATTTTAAAATAAAATATACGATTAAATTTTAAAAGGATATTTAAGAATAAATTTAAAATTTAAGATTTATTTTTTTTAAAAAAATTAAGATTTATTTTTTTAAAAAAAAAAAAGTAATGCAAATGTAATGCAAATGCAAAAAAATAAAGATGTAAAAAAAATTAAATGTACCGACTTGACGGATATCGCGGTTGTTTTTCACAAAATCTTGAATTTTAGTTCTCAATTTTGAAATCTTGTTAAATCTTGATGAATGTTGAAGATCGAGAAAAATTTGTAATCCTCCCTTAGGTTCCGTCCACACCGCTCTGTAGCAAGAGCACCAGGAAAGTTTTCAGGTAAGAGGTGGAGCTCGTTTGTCATCACTTAAGTACCTCTTTCATTCGATAATTAGTTGCCACCAAACAGAACTTTCCTAAACATGCTATGCCGTTGCATACTAGTGAATGAGTTTCACAAAAGTTTAGAATAAAAATTTGAGAATGTGTTTAATGAAAATGTGTTTGATAAATAAAATGGTAGAAATGTAGATAATTGTGAAAATGATAATGGAATTGGAAATGGTAATGAAAATGGTGTAGAAATTATTATAGAAAATGATGGAAATGGTATAGAAAATGGTGTAGAGAATTGTAGAAAATGATGGAAATTGAGAGAATATAGTAATATTGAAAGAATGTAGATGTGAGAGAGAGAGATTTTGAAAATTGGGTGTTAGGTATTTATAGGAAAAGTTTTTATAGCTGTGGGGAGGGGTAAAATTGGAAAAAAAATAGACTAGTCGTCGAAACAGGCCAGGTCAGGTCGGTTCCAATCGGTTTCAATTAGCCGGTGGAATTGGTGGGCCCGAGCTGATTCTATGCCCGGGCTGGTTCCATGCCCGGGCCGGTTCCGAGTCGATTTTCAATTCAAAATAGAATTGAAACGGATCGACCCGTTATGATATCGGGATCGATCCAATTCGGGTTATTGTTTATTCTGATCCGATTCATAGACCGAGCTTTTCTGAATCTGTTGAACTGGATTTTGGGTCCGAACTGACCGATGACATGTCTAGTCGACATTCAAGTAAAATCTGAAGAAACTGTTGCATCATTTGGACAAGTGAAAAGTGACACACAAGTCAAAGAAGTGGTTTAGAGTTCAAAGTACCAAAACGAAGAGCAGAAACAGACAAATTTGTTTGGTGGCATGGTTTGCAATGATGCTTCCGGTTTCTTACTTCTCTAAATCATGCATTTTCTTTATTTTATTCCCCCAAAAATAAAATTGTTTTATGTTATAAAAAAAATATGATACGGAAACAAATATTTATATCAAAAGAGAAATTCAAATATAATATAAAAAGAAAAAACTTCTTATGTCATTTTTTAAAAATAGATATATAAATGAGATTTGAGGAAGTATTTATAGTTATATAAGAGAGTAATGAGTCGACATTAGAAGTGGTGAGACGCTAACACTTGATAGGAGCCTTTGATGAGTCAATTGGAGCTTGGATTGAGTGATGACACGTGTCATAAGAGCTCGGAACAGACGATGATACGTGTCATTGGAGCTGATGAGTTAATAAGAACTTAGAACAGACGATAACACGTATCGTACGAGCTGATGAGTTATCAAAAACTTGAGTCATCAAAAACTTGAGTCGAATGATGACACGTGTCTCATAAACTGATAAAATTATATATTTCAATGGACATCTATCAAATTATTAAATATTCATAATATTTTATTAATTTTCAAATTTACATATATTTAAAAAAAAAAAAAAAAAAACTTTTCCAGTTTACAAGACCAATAGTTACGATAACATTATATTTTGCCTTGATTTGTGAGTTGGTGATAGCTCTAGCTAGGTGGTCAAGAATTAAAAATGGCTTTTTTTTCTTTTTTTTTTTTTTTTTTTTTTTGGTGAGGAAGGAGAATAAAAAATGGAACATGAAATGCTGTTTAGTAACAGAAGCATTTTTCCTTTTTTTTTTTGTTTCAATTTTCTACTCTATTTCTAGTTTTATTTTCTAATAGGAAATTCGGATATATATTCCTCTTCGTAAAAGTTCTAAGCATTTTTTCAATTCGTCTATAATAATCATTGAATAAAAGTTGTACGAGCATTTTTGTATGTAAATAAGGTATAATTGTTATTAAATGAAAGTGTTTTGTGTATTCTTGTCTAAATAATTAGAGAATTTGGAGGAGTGTTTTTCATAGTGTGAAAAAAATGATGAAAAATTTTAGAGGAATTGGATTTGAACTTCTCCGATTTAATTTGGAAAATGAAGAATAGTGTTTTTCACTTTCCAATTTAGAAAAAATAGAATTATTCAAAAGTCTTTTTTTTTTCTTTTTTTTTTTGATAAGCTGAAATAATTCTCTATTTTTGAAGAGCGTTGAAATATTCTTGTTACATAAGATCAAGGGTTTTCTTGTTGCCTTTAAAGATGAATGTGAGCCTCAAACATCTGTAAAAAGAATTTCTGATCGAAGCTCCATTCTGCACCACCAAAACAAGGGTCTTCATTGTGGAAGTTGTCAAATAGTGAAAAAGAATTTATGGCTTCCTTCGTCCCAACGGCCAAAACATGAGTACAAAAATCACTAAGATATCGATATTTATGTAACACAGATTGCATTTAGATTGCAAGCACCAATACCATTCTTAGCTCCAAGATGAGCAATTAAGGATACCAAGATGTAACCCAAAAAAAAACAAAGAAAAAAGAAAAAAGAAAAATTAAGGATACCAAGTTTATGGGCTATGACATACCTGAAGATTCCCAAGTTTATGTGAATGCTTGGGCCATTGGGCGAGACCCTGAGACTTGGGACGAGCCCAAGACTGGCCAACACTAGGACCTCATCCCATTTGGAGCGGGTCGGAGAATGTGCGCCGGTGTGCCGCTAGCCCATTGAATGGTGCATCTCCTTGCGGGCTCAATGCCCCATAATTTTGATTGGGAGCATGAGAAATTTGCCACTCGAGAAATGATGGATGTGGATCGAATGGGGATCACAGTGAGAAAGGCTGATCCATTATATGTGAAGCCCTAAAAGTACTTGCTCTGACAAGAGAAATGGTACTTTGCCCAATTAGTTAGGATTTGATAAATGTATAATTATCGGAGTTGTAGTGTTAGGGCTGTAACTTCTTTAAAGGAGCAAATTTCTGCCCGGTTGTAACTCTAGTCTATTTACTAGTTATGTGAGAAAGATTAACTCCTATTATATGGTCTTAGAACTCGTCTATTGATTTTAAAAATATAGTCATAGAAATTGAAATTTCTATTTATCTTTTAAAATCTCCAGGATTTTTCTTATTTATATAAATTTTTGTAATATATGAAATCTTTTATATGGGTTTTGACTTAAATGATCATTTAGGTCATTTTAAGTTCATACGTATGAGTTATATTTAAGTTTTGAGGTTTTTCTCCCTCTTATTGTCAAGAATACATATATATATATATATATGCACAAAAAATTATTAAATAAACATTTTAAGGGATATCTGTTATTCAGTTTTTATGTATTTTATCCTTTAATTATTTTTATATTTGTTATTTTGTATGATATTAGTTATGATATTTATTATTTTTTTAAAAAATTAACATCTAAAAAGATAAAAATTATTTTATGAGATATCATTATGCACGAGTTCTTGAGAGCGAGAGATAGGATTAGTCAAGTAGTGGCTGTGTGTGTAACGTGGCTTGACCCCTGAACTGTGAAACTAAATGACGGTCAAAAGTATTAACAAAGACTACTGCATTGCACTGCACTGGTGGTCAAGCTCATGCACACGGTGGCTATGACTTTCTCGAACAAGTTTGACACGTTGACAGATTTGGATTTTTGAAGGCCGCCTTTAAAATATTCTTAATTTTATACCTCAATTTTTTCGACTTAGTTTTAGGACGGAGAGTGACTTAAAGTCAAAGTAAATTAAATTACATTTAAATTTATTTAATAAAAATAGAGCCGAGCGGAGTTGAGCTTAATTGTATAAATAATTAAACAAATATTTCATAATTTTAAAAATTTATTTAATTGTTGAACAAACTGAATGATTAAGCGTGTACCTATCTCTAAATTTTGCTCACTTAATAAATATTTTAGAAATTATTTTTTATGTAATAAATATTTTATAAATTATTTTATTCAAAATTGTACCATAATTAGCATCTAAAATCTAGTTAACATGTTGGTGAAACAATTAAATTAAATACTCAAAATGAAATTGGGGGAGGATTAAGAGAACATTGGGTTAGGTTATCAATCTAGATCACATGTAAAACATTTTCATTTAAATGCTCCCTTCTACCTTTCTTTTTTTTAAAAAAATAATTAAAAATGATTTTTAAGAAAATTATATAGTAAATATTCATACTCAGAAAATTTATTAAAAGGAAAAAAGAAAAGAAAAAAATAGAATAAGGCCCACCGAAAAGAAATGTAGTTTCTACACTTCATCTCTCAAATATGTCTTGGCACTTAATTACTATCATTGCACAAAATAATAATTATAAGAATATAACGCGCTTTGAATCAAAAATATTTATTTAATTAAGAGAAAAGTTAATAAACTATAATTCAATTGGTATTATTTTTTATTTTTTATTAAAATCTCGATTTTAAATCTCTTTTATATATTAAAAAAAGAGAGAAAAATTAAATTATTAACTTAAATAATGCTAGATGAACTTCGTCTCTATTCGATTATTGTTTATATATTTTTTATTCGATTATTGTTTATATATTTCTTTTATTTATATAAAAATTTGAATTTAAAAAAGGGTTGTAATTGTTAACTCGTCCCTCCAAACAAACATGTCAGATAGGTGGACAAAGGACTTTTTCCCTAAGTGGCCTTTTTTAGAAGAAAATGACGCAAATAGGGTGTTTTTTTTTGGAATTCCAATTATGGAGGTTTCGACATCCACACTAGCGCTTTCTTATCGTATTTTTTTTATTTTAAAAAATTATTATTAAAAAATTAAAAATTATTAAAATTATTAAAAAAAATTAAATATTAACCATTAATATTAACCAATATTATTAAAAAATTAAAATTAACCAATATTATTAAAAATTATCAATAATTAAAAATTTGTTAAAAAAGTAATTAAAATAAAAAAATTATAATTATGAAATTAATTTTTTATTAATTAAAAATTTAAATATTATTATTACTAAAAAATATATAATAAAAATTTTTATTAATAATTTTTTAATTAAAAAAAGAACATAATCAAAAAATTTTTATTAATTAAAAATTAATCAATAATTAGAAAATTGATGAAAAATTAACCAATAATTAAAAAAGAATTAATTGAAAAATATTTACTATAGAGAGAGAAATCGAAACCTAAAAATAATAACTCAAAACTGTCAAAAAATAATGAAATAGTGAATTTTTGGATTCTGACAACTCTTTCCTCCAATTTTTGATGAGTCGTCCGATTGAGTTTTGTTCTTTCTGGTTTCCAACACGGCAAGCGCAATTGGGGCATGATGAGAAAGAAATTGATATCATAGCGTCAAAATTGAACTCATCGCATCACTTGGAAAAATTACATTTCTTATGAAAAAATATATAAAAAACAAGTCAAAACCAAACAACAATTACAATAAAAGATCAGAAAAATAATAATTTTTTATTATATATTTTTTATTAATAATAATATTTATTTTTTTAATAAAAAATTATTATTAATTTTTTAATTAACTCTTTTTTAATTATTGGTTAATTTTTTTATCAATTTTCTAATTAATAATTAATTTTTAATTAATAAAATTTATTGATTATGTTTTATTTTTTAATTAAAAAATTAATAATAATTTTTTATTAATTATTGAAAAATTAATAATAATAATTTTTATTATATTTTTTTATTAATAATAATGTTTAAATTTTTTAATTAATAAAAAATTAATTTCCTAATTAATAATTTTTTAATTTTAATTAATTTTTTAATTATTGATTAATTTTTTGATAATTTTTAATAATGTTGGTTAATATTAATGGTTAATATTTAATTTTTTATTAATAATTTTAGTTAATTTTAATTTTTAATAATAATTTTTTAAAATAAAAAAATAAAAAAATGAAAGCAAGATCTAGATCTCTCGTTTTCTTGAAAGCGCTAATGCGGATCTGGAATCCCCATTTGCATCATTTTCTTCTGAAAGGACGGCAGGTATGGAAAAAACCCGATGGACGAATATTCTTCGTGGACATCTATTCAATCATGGTCCGCATCAATATGTCAGATAGATGGACATATATGCTTTCGCGGCACATGATTTTAACATCCCAATTCAATCCTACTCAATTTAATGATTGAATCTTTAATTAAATAAAATTAATTTTATAAAATAATTCATATCAACACATCTAATTAAATTTTTATTCAAGTATTTATTTGAATTAAACATATGTTCATGATTTAATTTTAAAAAAAAAAACTGATTAACATATATTAAAATGAATAGTCACTTAAAATTCGATCCATTTAATTTAATTTATTATTTATTTATTACATTTAAAGTAATCTGAGGCTTTTTTATTTTATGTTTTAATAATCTACTTAATATATCAATTCATTTTTTTATAATGGAAACTCTAATACTTTAATATGATCCTAGTACTAAATCATTTTATTTTATCATAGTCATGACTAAAATTGTAACAAAAAAAGATAATCATGATTAAAATAAGAATATTTTTATGAGAAAAGTTAGACACGTCTTCTCATCTCAACATATTTTCATAGGTAAAAATAATTTTTATGTTTACTTCCCCACTCTGTTTTCTGTTGAAAAACAGGAAAAGTTAGGTGACACGTGTTCTCATCTCAACATCATTAGGAGAAAATCATCAACCTAGAGATTCGATCTGGTCAAAACTGGGATTCAGGTTGAAAAATCATGAGCTCATTTTCGGAATAATCTTCCTTTGAAACGCCCACGTTGCGGACCTATACCATGAACCTGCAAATAAAGTACCCTCCCACTCCCATTGCTGCAAGCATTCTCTTTCTTTCCTTTTTTTTTTCTTTATCAATATCCGCACTTTATTCCACTAATTTACTCCGAAAATTATAAAATCTATTAAAAAAATATTTTTTTATTTTTTTTTTAATTTTTTGAATTTAAACTTAAAATCTTTGATTAAAAAAATAAAATATTTACCACTCAATTTAAAAAAATTTGATATTCTCTTTCACCTTACAAACACAAAATTAACAAAAGAAACAACTACTAACAAGGAGAAAAACATAACAATTTTAAAAAAATGGGTGAGACTTACACTTTATTGATAGATATGGCAGGAGAGTATAATTTCAAAAAAATTTAAAAGTAATTTTTATTTTTTTTAAATGAGAAACAGAGAGAACAGAATAAAAAATAAGTTTTTCCCTTCTTCATATTATGTATAATTTTTAGTTGGCTTTTTTTTTTTTTAATCCTTTTACCCTATTGTTAACTAGGATAATTTTTTATTTTTATTTTATTTTTTTACTTTGGGATAAAGGTTATCCCATCTTAAATTTTAGAAATGAAAATTTTATCTGTCAAATAAATTTAAAAGAAGATAAAAATTTAAATAAGTAATATTTGTCATTTTTTCTCCTACTACGCATGGTAAGTAGTGTCCGGACTCTGGAGATCAGTTTATTATTCATAAATATTTTTAACTAAAATTTTTTTATGAAAAATCAAAAATTTTAGAAATTATAAGTTATATCATATTCTTTAACAATGTGTTTGGATAAAGAGTTTTGATGGGAAAGTGAGATAAAGAAAGAGTTTTTAAAGAACTCACCCATGTTTAACAAATTAATTAATTGGAGAGAGAGAAATGGGGTTTTGAAATCCTCTAAACTTAATTTTTCAATTTTACCAAATTTATAATTTTTAAATGAGAGAGATTTTTTTTTTAAAATTATAAATATTAAATTTATTTTTATATTTTTTATTTTAAAAATCTAATAAAAGGAGAAATGATAAAATAGTAAATTTATATATTTTTTGATTATATTTTCTCCCTCCCTTTTCTTAATCTAATCAAATATAATTTTTTATTTTACTTTAATTTTCATTCTTTTCTCATCATATATTTTATTGTTAAACGTGATTTTTAATTTTTTTTCTTTATTTGTGGCACCGTAAAATTTAATATAATATATAGCTTATTAATTTTTTTTTATTAATTAGAAACTTCTAACGATATTTAATAATAAAATAAATTAAAATCATTGAAAATTGAATTCAGTTTTTTAAAAAAGTTAATCGATACGCGTTTGTCAAATTGTTACCGGTTGTACATGAAATATATAGCCTATGAAGCACCTTTTTGGGGGAGACTGCACCCCTAACTGGCTTAAAAATCAACACCGAACTGCCCCTTTTTCCATAAGGTGACGGTGTCGGGTGGAAGATTATCCGTTCAACATAATACAGCCCGAAAGTGATTGATGTATGGTTTGAGTCTGAGGACTGACGAAGTTTGAAAAATCGACGTGGAAAATGGCTTGATTGGATCCTTGGTTAGGACAGTAACGATGGGACAGGTGATAAGACCATGGCCCTCTAACATGCACATAGGCAGCTATAACCTTTGTCTCTTTTTCTTTCTTTTTTTCTTTTATGTTGTCGACGGCTGTAAATGCCGTAATACATGCGCTTGTTCTCTTAATTTTTTATTTATATTTTCTATATAAAATTAGAGGATTTTCACAAGAAAATTCAAATCTCGACTACAACTAGTGAAAGAGTCTCTTACCACTCGAGTCGATATTTCAAATCAATCTACAATTGTTTGAGTTAAACTTTTCAATTGTTGAATGAGATCAAATATTGTTTCTGACTACACTACCATAAAAAAATTGATTAGGTTGTTCTGCCCAACATGAACTTCTAACAATAAGTTTTGGATTTCAAAATTCGCATAAAAAAGAATCAAACATTTGATGGATTATTGATCGAGAAGGGGAATGATGCTCTCTCATCATGTAAGATCATGGGTTGAAAAGTAATTTTAAAGTAACATCTAGAATTGCTTGTTTGGTATTGATAACAATACTTTTGAATACTAACATATATAACCAAAATGGGATCAAATTCGATCTCTTATATTATGTGTTTGAGTCAATTTATTTGGCTCTGGCCATGGTGTTGCTAGCTGGTGCATGAGTAACCCATTTTACAAAGAGAGTTCTAATACCATACTAGAAAAAATTTGTAATATGTCTATGACACCATATTAATAATAAAAATATGACTGTGATATCATGTTAAAAGATATATTTGAACATGATAAAAATATGAGAATATGAGAAGATGAATGAAAATGGTTTTGATCATATTAGATATGGAAGCAATAATAAGAATATGTATGAACCATAATGCTCCATTGTTTTATTGAATTATTATAATATATTGAGTTTATATAGAAAATTCGTTACTATAAATATAAAAACAATTTTTATAAATATTGAAACAAATAAAGTTAAATATATTCAAAATCAAATATTTTTATAATATATGATATTTTTTAATAAAGAAAATTTAAATTGCCACAATTGATGTCATTTTTGTTTGGCTTTGATTTTTTACCTTTTTATTTCTGAAATTTTCATTATTTTTAAGAATATTAATATTTATGGTGTTTGTAATTTTATTTATTATAAAATAAAAAGATAAAATAATTAGTAATCATTTGATAACAATTTAATAAGGGTTATCGTGTGTACCATTTAGTGTGTGAAATGAGTCTCCAGCCCCTGCCCCTCCGGACTCTTCGCTCTCCCTTCTGCATGCAGATCAGAAAGGAACATCCCCATCTCCGTGTACCAAAAACATGAAAGGAACATCCCTTATGAGAACGCAGTTTGTGGCCCTTGGGCCTGTTCTGTTTTTGTTTTCTTCTTGTTGGAGACGATTTTTACCCCATAGATACCTGTTCTTCCGACTTGAGCAGGGAATCAATGACGGTGATGTTAGTTAGTTCTTCACGGATGAGAAACCTGTAAAAACTCCACCGACGCTGGCCCGGTAGGGGGATTCCAATATTCAAGTCAGTATAAGTGATGAAATAAAAATTGATAGTAGTTGTAGATATCATACCTCCGATTGTATGTAGAGTAGAATACGAAAACATACTTATGATCGTATAAAATTAAGCATGAAATCCTATCTTTATCGATGTATGTAAATGAGTATGAAACCCTCCTCTGAATGACGTATAGAATCGGGTATGAAATTCCCCTTTGAATGACATATAGAATCGGGTATAGAAACTCCCTCTGAATGACGTATAGAATTGGGTATAGAATCTACTCTGAATGATATATAGAATTGAGTATAGAATCTCCTCTAAATGATGTATAGAATTGCCTCTCTTTCATGTGTAAAAACTGAGTCTCCATCGAGAGTTGTCTATACTCTGTATTTATAACCTTTCAGGGGTGTAGAAAACTCTAGTTTCTTTTTTTTTTGAAATCTTTCAAGGTGGTTAGAATTGTAATTAGAGATTTCTGAAAGATTTAGACTTCCTCAAGATTTATGAAAATTTAGAACTCTAGAAAGATTCATTTTCTTTATGAGAGTTCATGAGAATACGGAAAGATTTGATCTTGATGGTGATTGTTTTACTTATCGGATAACTATGTATGATTTTGAAAACCTATTAAATAGGGTATCATCATTTACCTCCACTCCTAATTGCATTTTGAAAAAAATGATATTGAAGTAGAGTGGATTGTAAGAGACCTCCCAGAAGATCGAAAGGTCAAGAGATCAGTAGATCAGTAGACCGAGAGATCAAATGATTGAGAGATCGAGTTATCGAGAGATCGAGTCATCGAGTGATTGAGAGATTGGCAAATCGACAGATTGAGTGATCGTGAGATCCAGAGGTCGAACGATCGAGCGATTTCAAGATCGACAGGTCGAACGATCGAATAATTAGGAGACCGACAGGTCGAACAATCGAGAAAATACCAGAGAGAATACCAAACCGATAGGTCGAATGATTGAGAAAAATATCAGATCGATAGGTCAAATGATCGCGAGAAATACTAGATCGATATGTCAAACGATTGAGAGAATACCAGACCGACAGGTCGAATGATCGAGAGAAATATCAGATCGATAGGTCGAACGATCGAGAGAGTACCAGACCGACAGATCGAACAATCGAGAAAATTATCAGACCGACAGGTCTAATGATCGAGAGAAATACCAGACTGACAGGTCAAACGATCGAGAGAAAACCAAACCGACAGATCGATCAGTAGATTAGGGCATCATAGGTCTGTTTGGGGAATTAGATTCCATCGGTGGATCAAGGTGACATGGACCCATTAGGGGAGTTCCATTTCTTATTGATGACACATTCGAATGATAGGATCTGAGCGATTTAGGCGCTCCATGCGATAAGAAATTTTTAGATAGAGGGGTCGTGTTTACCTGTTCGGGAAGTTCCATCCCATATTGACGATACGTTCGAACGATAGGATCCGGGCGATTTAGATCATCCATACTATAGGAAACTTTTAGATAGAGTAGCTGTGTTTACCCGTTCAGGGAGTTCCATCTCATATTTATGACACGTTCGAATGATAGGATTTGAGCGATTTAGACCCTCCGTGCGATAGGAAACTTTTAAATAGAGGGGACATGTCACCCGTTCGGAGAGTTCCATCTCTTATTGACGACGCGTACGAACAATAGAATCTGAACGATTTAAACCATTCGAGCGATAGGAAATCTTTAGATAGAGGGGTCGCGTCCATCCGTTCGAGGAGTTTCATCCCATATTGACGACGCGTACGAACGATATGATTTGAGCGGTTTAGACTCTCCGAACAATAACAAATCTTTTAGATAGAGGGGCCGCATCCACCTATTCGGGGAGTTCCATTCCATATTGACGACTCGTACGAACGATAGGAGTTGGACGATTTAGACCTTCCGAGCGATAGGAAAGCTTTAGATAGAGGGGTCGCATCCACTTGTTCAGGGTGTTCCATCCCGTATTGACGACGCGTACGAACATAGGAGATGGACGACTTAGACCCTCCGAGCGATAGGAAATCTTTAGATAGAGAGGTCGCATTTATCCGTTCGGGGAGTTATATCCCTTATTGACGACGCGTATGAACAATAAGAGTTGTACAACTTAGACCCTCCGAGCGATAGAAAATCTTTAGATAGAAGGGTCTCGTCCACCTGTTCGAGGAGTTCCATCTCATATTGACGACGTGTACGAACGATAGGAGACTTTAGGTTGGTGGGCCGTATGACCAGGAGTTCAGGCGAGCAGTGGTCAAGAGTACATAATACTTGTGCTAAGAAAAGCACTGACCTAGAGTCTGTATTCTAGCCGAATGATGTAACTCTCAATAAACGCGAGAGGCTAGAGACCGATACGAGAGAATAGTGTCGAACTTTGCATGAGTGCTGGCTTATTGTCGAAGGCGTTATAACCAAGAGGATATACTGGAGCAATGTTGCAACTGGTGTGATACAATTTAGAGCAAAAAGGGAGCTGAATTCCATCCGGAGGTTAGAGCTCGTAAGTAGAAAACTGAGAGAAAGTTGATGCAGAACCCATATGAGATACATGATTACAAGCATAAGTTATATGTATTCGACTGGAAATTGTATCTGAGAGAGTTCCATTAAGAGATTTCAATCGAAAGAGTGGGCCAGATTTGTCTATCGAGGAGATACATCCCTAGCGATAAGCTCTGTTCGGAAGGATTTATTTGAAAGATTTCGTTAAAAAAGATGGGCTATATTTGCTCGTTCGGGGAGATAAATTTCTAACAATAGACTTCATTCAGAAGGACCTGTTCGTTCGATAGATTGGGCGATATTTGCCCATTCAGGGAGATACCGACGGGTCGACTGATCAAGTTGAGAGATCAGGAGATCGACTGATTTACAAATCGAGTGATTGAAAGATCAACAAATTGTCAGGTTGAGTAATTGAGGGATCGAGAAATTGAGATAATGAGGGGTCCGAGTGATCGAGAGATTAAGATATTGAGAGGTCAATAAATCGAGTGATCAGCAGATCGAATGATCGGAAGGTTGAAAAACCGACAGGTTTGTAGATTTATTAAGCGAGTGACTAAGAAACTGACAGATCAAACGATTGAGAGACTGACAAATCGAACGATGGAGAAATTGATAAGTCGAGAGACCAATAGATCGAATGATTCGGATGGTTAAGAGGTCGAGAGGCTATCAAGAGATTGAGAGGTCGAGAGGCTATCAAGAGTTGAGAGATCGACAGGTCGAGGGGTCAAGCTATCCGGAGGCCAAGAGATCGGCAAGAGATTAAGAGGCTGATAAGCCGAACGATAGAGAGGTCGATAGGTCGAAAAATCAAACGATCCAAGAGTCAAGAGACTAACAAGAGTAGAGATGTCACCGAGCCGGTTTGGATCCGAAAAAGCCCAACTTGTGAATCGGACCGGGATAAATAGTAACCCGAACCGGCCCGTCGTGGGTATTGTAGCGGGCTGGGCCAGTTCAACCATTTTTGGAATCGGGAACCGACCCGCCGACCCCAAAAAGGGTAGAGCAAAAAAAAGGCAATGAAGCAAAAAAAAAAAAAATTCCCGATGCGGGTATTGTAGCGGGCCGGCTCCACGTAAAAAAATTTGGAACCAGCCTGACCCGAACCGGACTAACCTAGGAATCGCTACCAGCCTGGCCCGTGGTTCCAGGAACCAACAATAAATCAGACTGGGCCCGGCCCGGTTCCATGTCTAAACAAGAGATTGAGATGCCGATAGGCCAGACGATTGAGAGACCGATAGGTCGAAAAATCAAACGATCCGAAAGTCAAGAGACTGACAATAGATTGAGAGGTCAATAGGTCAAACAATGGAGAGACCGACAGGTCGGATATTCGAGGGTGACATAGACCCATTCGCGGAGATAAATTTCATCAGTAGATTAGGGCGACATGACTCATTCGGGGAGATAGATCCCATCGGTAAATCGGGACGACAGACCAGTTCGGGGAGATAAATCCCATCGGTAGATCGGGGCGGCATGGTTCGTTCGGAGAGATAGATCTCATCGGTAGATCGGGACGATACAGCCTGTTCGTTTGATAATGTATCATCGTTCCGATTGTCGCATAGTCAAATGAACTCTGACTGTTAAGAAGAAGTGAAGGTAGGTTTGAGATTTCTACGATTGATCAGTTAGTCATTTCCCACAGACGGTGCCAATTTGTTGGAGACGATTTTCGCCCCACAAATATCTGCTCTTCCAACTCGAGAAGGGAGCCGATGACGATGATGTTCGTCGGTTTTACACGGATGAGAAACCTGCAAAAGCCCTACCAGGGCTGACCCAGTGTGGAGACTCCGATGTTTAAATCAATATGAGTGATGAAATAAAAATTGATAGTAGTCGTAGATATCATACCTATGATTGTATATAGAGTAGAATATGAAAACATACCTCTGATCGTGTAAAATTGAGCATGAAATCTTACCTTTGTCGGTGTATGTAAATGGATATGAAATCCTCATCTGAATGACGTATAGAATCAGGTATGAAATCCCTCTCTGAATGACATATTGAATTTTGTATGGAAGCCTCTTCTGAATGACGTATAGAATTGGGTATAAAATCTCTCTGAATGATATATAGAATTTGGTATAGAACTCTCCACTGAATGATGTATAGAATTGCCTCTCTTTCATGTGTAAAAACTGAGTTTCTTTCGAGAGTTCTCTATACTCTTTATTTATAGTTTCCAAGTGGTGTAGAAAAGCTTAATTTTCTTTTTTTTGAAATCTTTTAAAATAGTTAGAATTATAATTAAAAATTTCTAAAAGATTTAGATTTTTTTAACATTTAGGAAGGTTTAGAATTCTAGAAAAATTTCTTTTCTTTATGAGAGTCTACGAAAATATAAAAAGATTTGATCTTGATAGTGATTATTTTTCTTATCAAATAATCATATATAATTTTAAAAACCTATTAAATAGATATTACCATTTCTCAACATTACCCCATCACCAAAAAGAAAAAAAGAAACGCGTCCATGGGAAATGGACAAAAGATGGGGGAAAAGTCCAGAGTCCAATAAACTTCATAAAATTTTCTACTATTGAAGTTCGAACATGCTTATAAATAGTCAGCTAGAGTTAAGGCAAAATACCCACTCTCTCGCTCTCTCTCTCTCAAACTATGGAGTTACCTTGGAATGTCATAGTTTGGTGCATAATTTGCTTCTTTCCTGTCCTAATTTACCTCCTTCGCCATAGAAGGCCCGCAAACTTCCCACCTGGTCCGCCGGGCTGGCCGTTGATAGGCAATATGTTTGATGTGGGTAACATGCCTCACCGAAACCTCGCCGCACTAAAACAAAAGTACGGGCCCGTAGTCGGGCTGCAGTTAGGGGCGATCCGCACGATGGTGATTCTCACACCCACGGCGGCAACCGAGTTTTTCAAGAACCATGACTTGAACTTTGTCGAGCGAACCATCATTGACACCATGAAGGTCCATGACTTCGACAAGAACTCTATGAGCTTGGCTTCGTACGGTCCGTCTTGGCGGGCCCTAAGGCGCCTGACTACGCTCGACATGCTGGTGGCTAAGCGGATTAACGAGAGTGCACCCATTAGGAGAAAGTGCGCGGACCAAATGTTAGCCTGGCTAGAGGAGGAGGCTCGCCAAAATCGCACAGTTGAGGTGGCTCGTTTTACTTTTTTAACCACGTTCAATTCGCTGGGGAATTTAATGTTGTCAAGTGATTTATTGGACCCTAACTGTAAAGAGGGTGCGGAATTTTTTGAGGCCATGATGGGTCTAATGGAGTGGTCAGGTCACCCCAATTTATCCGACATTTTTCCATTCCTAAAGCCCTTCGACCTGCAAGGGTTGAGGCGCAACATGCACCGTGACGTTGGCAATGCTCTTAAGATCGCGTCAAGGTTTGTGAAGAAACGTGTGGAGGAACGTCAAAAAGGGGTTCAAACGGATAGACCCAAAGATTTTCTGGACGTGTTGCTGGAATTTGAAGGGGATCCAAAGGAGGGAATAACAAAAATTTCAGAGCACACCATCAATGTATTTATAATGGTAAGTTACTAACGGATTTAATTTAACATTAAATTGCGCATACACTTTTTTTCCCTTTTACATAGGAAAGTACTAAAGATCAAAGGGTTATGATTATTTTTAGGAAATATTTTTGGCTGGATCAGAAACGACGAGTAGCACTACCGAATGGGTGATGACAGAGCTGATATGCAATCCAGAGGCTATGTCCAAGGTCAAAGAAGAGCTCAATCAAGTTGTGGGACCAAACAACAAGCTCGAAGAAACTCACTTTGATCGTTTGCCATACTTGCAAGCTGTGGTGAAAGAGGCATTTAGATTGCACGCACCGATTCCACTTTTAGTTCCTAGAAGAGCCATGAATGACACAAAGTTCATGGGATATGACATTCCCAAAGATACCCAAGTTCTTGTGAACGCTTGGGCCATCGGGAGAGACACTGAGACTTGGGAAGAGCCCAATAGTTTCAAGCCCGAGAGGTTTTTGGGCTCGAAAATTGACTATAAGGGTCAACATTACGAGTTGATCCCATTTGGAGCGGGCCGCAGAATGTGCGCGGGTGTGCCTTTGGCCCATAGAATGTTGCTTCTCATTGTGGGCTCCATGCTCCATAGCTTCGATTGGGAGCTTGGTAAGATTGTAACCAGAGAGATGATGGACGTGGATCGTATGGGGATCACAGTGAGAAAAGCCGATCCATTAAAACTGACGCCGAAGTGCCGGGTGTAATGTAACGCGGGCAACTAAGATCAGCATCCTGATTATTCTACTTTCTAAAATAAAAACATGGAGAGAGAGAGAGAGAGAGAGAGAGAGAGAGAGAGAGAGAATAGGATCAAAATTCCTAATAAATGTGCTTTGTGGTGTTCGTAGATTTCCAAAATTTCCGCGTACTTCAGCTAGTAGGATTGTCCATTCCGTATGCATTCCCCTAATCACTGTATTTTTGTATCATTGTTATTAGTACCGAACAGTACTGGTTAATATAAAGACTCATCACAGTTTAGACACCCGTCCATTTTGAAAATATCGGTCAACATCGATTACTATGTACCAGCAGATATGCATCAATATCATTTCTATTTTTTTTTTTTACTTAATATTATTTTTATCGAAAAGTTTCCAATTCTGTAAAAATTTGTCGTAAAGTTCTAGCATTTTTTAATAATCAAGTAATAATTCAATTTCCACACTTGACGTCAAATAATCCCATATTAGTATGATGGTATAACAATACCACAATAAGGCCCTCAAAGTCGTTTTCCATCACATTAACGTCAATATCAATGAGATGCTCCATGTCCAACATAATTTTTTTTTTTTTTTTTTTTCTAACTGAGAAACAGAGAGAAGGAAATAAAAAATAAGTTTTTTCCTTCTTCATATTATGTATAATTTTTCTTTGGATTTTTTTATCCTTTTATCCCTATTGTTAATTAGGATAAATTTTTTTTATTATTTTTTTTTGTACTCTGGGAGTAAAGGTTAATCCCATCGTAAATTTTAGAAGTGAAATTTTATTTGTCAAAAAAATTTAAAAGAAGATAAAAATTTAAATAGGTAGTATTTATCATTTCTTCTCCTGCTACACGTGCTAAGTAGTGTCGGAACTCAAGAGATTAGTTTATTATTTATAAATACTTTTACTAAAAAATTTTTGTACAACAAAATTTTTTAAAAAATATAAGTTATCATATTCTTCTCGATTTAATATAATATACAACAATAATAATAATTTTAAACTTAATCTTAATAATTGGAGTTGACCATTTATGAGATAAATATAGATTTTTTTTTTAAAATAGATTGGATTAATTTGTACAGATTCTCTTACGCTACTAAATTCTATCCAATGCTATCACATCATCTAAATTCTTAACTATCATATTTTTACGAATAATTTGTATCTAAATTTTTAACGATTTATTTTTATGTTTTACTAAATTTCAAGTTTTCGGTTCTCTTAATCGGTGTATTTTTGGGTCTTTTTTATACATGCCTAAACCATATTAGACGACACTCTTACATCTTATCTATAATTGAACTAACTTTTAACGTATTACGAATCTCTTCGTTTCTAATTTTATCTCTTTTAGTTTTATCACACATTCACCTAAATATCCTTATTTCTATTACCGTCATTTTTTTATTTTTATTATTGTTTAATAGCCTAGCACTCGACGCTATATAATAGTGTAGGTCATACCGCGGTCCTATAAAACTTTTCCTTTAAATGTAATGATATCGTGCGATCGTAAAGAACTCCAAATGCGTTTCTTCATTTCATCAAATTTGTTTGAATTTTATAATTCACATTTCCATTTATATTGTTATTATTTTAAATGATGGAATTAAAATATCTAAAACGTTCATTTTTTGGTATATTTTGTCCATTTAACGTAATTGTTTTTTCATCATTCTGATAATTATCGCTAAATTTACATCTCATATACTTAATTTTTGATCTGTTTAATTTAAATTCTCTAGATTCCAATGTTACCCTTCATAACTTTAGTTTAGCACGAATATCCTCTTTGATTTTATCCACTAATATTATATCATTTGTTAAAAACATAAACCATGGTATTTCATTTTGGATACTTTTTGTTATTTTGTCTATCACTGTTACAAAAATAATGAAACTTAATGCTGAATTTTGATGGAGTCCACTGTTAATAGGGAAGTTATCGCTTAAATTCCCGCAAATTTTTATATTGATTACAGTTCCATCATACATATTTCTAATGAGATTAATATATTTTAAGGGGATCTCTTTGTTTATCAGCGTCCACCACAATACCTTTCGAGGATATGTTTTTTCTAGGTTGATTAATATCATATGTAGATCTCTCCTCTGCACTCTATACTTCTCCATCAAATGTTTTAAAATGTGGATTGTTTCCATGATTGATTTTTCTGACATAAATCCAAATTAATTTTGAATTACACTTATCTCCAATCTCAATCTATATTCTATTACTCTCTTTCATAATTTCATGGTATGACTTATAAGTTTAATTTCTCCGTAGTTGGAGCACTTTTGTATGTCTCTTTTATTCTTATATAGTAACACAAGGGTGCTCTTTCTCTATATTTGGGGCATTCTGTTGGTTTGCCAGATTTGTTAAAAATATCTGTTAATATTACTATACCAAATTCATCTAAACATTTCCACACTTTAATGAGAATTCCATTAGATCCTATTGTTTTATTATTTTTCATTCTTCTTAAGGCCTCATTCACTTCATGAGGTCGAATTTTACGTTTGAAATCCATATTAATATTTTTTACACATATCTCGATCGATTGTACTCTTAACATTGAAAAGATTATCAAAATAATATTTCCAACGTTTTCTTATGTTCTCATTCCTTATAAGTATATTATTGATTTAATTTTTAATACACATAACACCATTTAATTTTTTTTCTTTTCTCTCCTTTAGTTTAACAATTTTGTAAAACTCTCTTTCTCTGTATTTAGTCTCTAGTTTTTCGTATAGTTCGTTATACACC
This sequence comes from Dillenia turbinata, assembly GCA_037126225.1. Classification (NCBI taxonomy): domain Eukaryota; kingdom Viridiplantae; phylum Streptophyta; class Magnoliopsida; order Dilleniales; family Dilleniaceae; genus Dillenia; species Dillenia turbinata. Next base: position 6,905,944 of record JBAMMX010000003.1, on the reverse strand, counting down.
TTATTCTTTAATTCGTGGATAATATATAGCTTATTATTATTTTTTATTTGTTAGAAGTTGATTTTGTCTTCACAAATTTGGCTCCTTGTGACTCGAATGGGTACTCATGAAGATGTTTGAAACTTGCAATAGACCGTCGGAAGGTCTTCCAGCGGGGGAGACTCTGACGCTTAAGTAAGAAAGATCGATTTTCGAAAGGAATGGAAACATACTGAGAGAGGAAGGGAAGATGGATTTTCTTGTGATTTGTGTATCTAGTGTGAAGTACAGAGAATTTACCTGACTTTGATGTATCGAAGGCTTATATATGAGGTGCTACAAGAGTCGTGTGCATTCAGGGTGTTATAATTTTAGTTTTTATACGAGAAGATTCGAAGATTTCGGAGTTCAAATGTCCGAAATTTGAAATCGTTATCATTTAGGAAGTTTGATTAAATGGAGAGATTTTTTCTCTTATCGATTAGATTTTCAAGAGTTTTCTTCCTAATCCGCAAGATATATTTTGTGCTGAGATAAGAAACAAAAATTGTTATGAGATTTGTTTGAATATTGTCTCTAATTGACGAGAATCGAAATTATCGGTTCCTTAAGAAGCTGTTAGTCATCGGTCGAATGTAGAGAGAGACAAGTATTTAGGAGTACCGAATATTTCTATGGATTGATTGCATAGATCTCATCGGGAGTTAGCCGAATAGCGAATAAGATAACACAGATGATAGATCCTCTTGGTAGGTCGGAGCGACATGGTCCATCCAGAGAGATAAATCTCATCGAGAGAGTGAGATGACATAGGTCCATTTATATTTAAATATATTGAATCTCTTGAATGATGGTCCCATCGTTATTCATTACAAACTTCTAAGCATATATAATAATAAAATAAATTAAAATCATTAAAAATTGAATCCAGTCTTTGAGAACCGTTAATCGATACATGTTTGTCAAATTGTTACAGGTTGTACATGAAATATAGCCCATTAACCATCTCTCTGGGGGAGACTGCACCATAAACTGAACTATCTCCCTGCTGCTCCTTTTTCCATGAATTGATGATGTCCGGTTGATTATTTTCCGTTCAACATTATACAGCCCGAAAATTATTGATGTTTGCTCTAAGTCTGAGGACGGACGTGGTTTGAAAAGTCAACATGGAAAATGGCTCGATTGCTACCCTTGTAAGGACAGTCAAGATGGGCAGCTGGTAAGACCATAGACTGGTGATAAGGCCATGGACTGGTGGGGAGGCCATGGCCCTCAAACATGCACATAGGCAAGGATAACGTTAGTCTCCTTTTTTCATTTTTCTTTTATGTTGTTGACGGCTGTAAATGCCGTAATACATACACTCTTTTCCTTGGATAGGATATAAAAGGACAGGATTTTCACCAGAAAATTCAAATCTCGGCAACAATGAGCGAAAGTCTCTTGTGACTCAAATCAAAAGTTGTGAAACTTTTTAATTGTTAAATAAGAAAAAAGATTAGATTCTTCTGCCCAACATGAACTTCTAATAATAAGTTTTGTATTACAAAATTTGCATAAAAAAGAATCAAACATTTGATGGATTATTGATTGAGAATGGGAATTGATGAGATATAGTCCAAAACCTGTTATAGAAGAAGGCTTTCCATCTTGTGAGTCTGCGATCCAAAATGGCATCTTACGCCTATACGTGTCAAATTAGGGAATAATCTCTCCCGAAAGATAAACACGGCCCAACACACCGAGCGATAGTCATCAATAATAAACCATCCGGTTCACGACCTTCAAAAGCATTCGGTACATCTATGATAACACCGCCTTTGCCGCATTGGTAAGGGACTGATCATTACCCCCATCGTTAAAAGGGAATATGCATGCTCCCCAGTTAAGGAAGGAAACTTTGGAAATCTAATCGATAAAGAAAGAAATATTCTTGTATTGTCAAGCTTTCTAAATGATGAAGATTACAAATCTTCCAAAAATATTTGACTATGAAATTTCGAGATTATCGGATATTTTCACAAGAAAACTAGAATTACAATACCCTGAATACACACGACTCATAAGAGGTCTGCATATAAAAGCATTTGACTTATCGAAACCCAAGTATGCTCTTTTAAAAACCAGAAACTTAACACACAAACCATATGACTCTGGTTCTACCAATGAACGATATTCCTTTTACCTTTTAGGCACATGCACATCTGTAACTAAAAGTCTATGATGAGTTGTTACATTTTTTCCTTGATATAACCTTACAATCCTTACAAGTCATTTTGTCACTGGTGAAAAAATGAAATCTATTTGATTAGTATTTGATCTATTTGTATATGTAACTATGTGCGACTTTCTTTTTTTAAAAAAAGTGTTTATGAGTATAAAATCAAATGTTGTAACAAACTCTAAAATAGTGTCTCCTACCTCATTCCTACTACCAAAGCCAAAGTTTCCATATATGGTTTCAAATCTTTCGTTATTTTCCCTTATATGTCCATTGAGATTTCATCCAATAAATAATTTTTCTATACTAGGTATGATTTGTATAAATTCATCTAAATTTTCTTAAAATTGTTTTTTACTAATTGCATTTATATTTATTTGAGATGCATGAATGCTCACTATAGTAATTATATTTTTTCCACTAACCATCTTGACAAGTAAAATTCTATCTCATTTTCTTTTTATCTGCACTGCATTCTCACATAAGTTTTTACGGACAATTATTCCTACTTCATTTCTAATTTTATCCTTATATGTGTACCAAAATTTGTGCCCATAAAGCTCTATTAGTCTAGTCTTTCCTCCATCCACTTAGTTTCTTGGAGTTACATAAAATGAATCCACTACTTCACCTATCTCTTATAATTTGCCAATTAAGAATCATATATTTTAAATGGTTAGACGAATCCTATTTTCATGGATTAATCTTTTTACCCGCACTCGTTCATATAAATGTGAGAACTTTTGTCTATTTGACACCACATCCGAGCGCCGATGTGATGCGTCACTTCTGGGGAACATCTTAGAGTCATTTTTCTCTTCTTTATATTTGTCTTTTGATTTTGTATTTTGACAACGATTTTATGCTGGCTGTCAAACGTACCGTAACCCTACTGTCTTATCCAGAATTGAGATCGATTTATTATAAAATAAAATAGATAAAATAATTAATAATCGCTTGATAACAATTTAATAAGGGTTATCGTGTGTGCCACTAAGTGTGTGAAATGATTCTCCAGCCCCTTCGGACTCTTTGCTCCCCCTTTCGCATGAAGACCAGAAAGGAACATCCCTTCTGAGAACACAGTTTGTGTGGGCCTGTTCTGTTTTTGTTTTCTTCTCCTTGGGCTTCGGCCAATCACCAAAAAAAATGGAAATGAGTACAGGGGAATGGTCAACGGGAAAAAATTCAAAGTCAAAGTAATATAATAATATACTTCATAAAATTTTTGAAAGATAATTAGTGGTCACAGTCCTATTCCAAATTCAACGATAAAATAAAAAAAAAAAAATTGTACTTCATAAAATTTTCTGCTATTAATGTTTGAACACCCTTATAAATAGTCTGCTCGAGGTAAAGCAAAACACCCATTCTCTCTCTCTCACTCACTCCCTCAACTATGGAGTCACCTTGGAAAGTCATAGTTTGGTGCGTAATTTGCTTCTTTCCTGTCCTAATTTACCTCCTCCGCCATAGAAGGCCCGCAAACTTCCCACCTGGCCCGCCGGGCTGGCCGTTTATTGGCAATATGTTTGATGTGGGTAACATGCCTCACCGAAACCTTGCTGCACTAAAACAAAAGTACGGGTCCGTGGTCGGGCTGCAGTTAGGGGCGATCCGCACCATGGTGATTCTCACACCCAAGGCGGCAACCGAGTTTTTCAAAAACCATGACTTGAACTTTGTCGAGCGAACCATCACTGACACCATGACGGTCCATGACTTCGACAAGAACTCTCTGAGCTTGGCTTCGTATGGTCCGTCTTGGCGGGCCCTAAGGCGCTTGACTACGCTCGACATGCTGGTGGCTAAGCGGATTAACGAGAGTGCACCCATTAGGCGAAAGTGCGTGGACCAAATGTTAGCCTGGCTAGAGGAGGAGGCTCGCCAAAATCGCACAGTTGAGGTGGCTCGTTTTACTTTTTTAACCACGTTCAATTTGCTAGGGAATTTAATGTTGTCAAGTGATTTATTGGACCCTAACTGTGAAGAGGGCGCGGAATTTTTTGAGGCCATGATGAGTCTAATGGAGTGGGGAGGTCACCCCAATTTATCAGACATTTTTCCATTCCTGAAGCCATTCGATCTGCAAGGTTTGAGGCGCAAAATGCACCATGACCTTGGCAATGCTCTTAAGATCGCGTCAAGGTTTGTGAAGAAACGTATGGAGGAACGTCAAAAAGGGGTTCAAACAGATAGACCCAAGGATTTTCTGGACGTGTTGCTGGAATTTGAAGGGGACCCAAAGGAAGGGATAACAAAAATTTCAGAGCACACCATCAATGTATTTATAATGGTAAGTTACTAGCGGATTTAATTTAACATTAAATTGTACATACACTTTTTTTTCCCTTTTACATAGGAAAGTACTAAAGATCAAAGGGTTATGATTATTTTTAGGAAATATTTTTGGCTGGATCAGAAACGACGAGTAGCACTACCGAATGGGTGATGACAGAGCTGATATGCAATCCAGAGGCTATGTCCAAGGTCAAAGAAGAGCTCAATCAAGTTGTGGGACCAAACAACAAGCTTGAAGAAACTCACATTGATCGATTGCCATACTTGCAAGCTGTGGTGAAAGAGGCATTTAGATTGCACGCACCGATTCCACTTTTAGTTCCAAGAAGAGCAATGAATGACACAAAGTTCATGGGCTATGACATACCCAAACATACCCAAGTTCTTGTGAACGCCTGGGCCATCGGGAGAGACCCTGAGACTTGGGAGGAGCCCAATAGTTTCAAGCCTGAGAGGTTTTTGGGCTCGAAAATTGACTATAAGGGTCAACATTATGAGTTGATCCCATTTGGAGCGGGCCGAAGAATGTGCGCGGGTGTGCCTTTGGCCCATAGAATGTTGCTTCTCATTGTGGGCTCCATGCTCCATAGCTTCGATTGGGAGCTTGGTAAGAGTGTAACTAGAGAGATGATGGATGTGGATCGTATGGGGATCACAGTGAGAAAGGCCGATCCATTAAAACTAACGCCGAAGTGCCGGGGTGTAATGTAACGCGAGCAACTAAGATCAGTATCCGATTATTCTACTTGTACTAAAATAAGAACATGCAGAGAGAGAGAGACAGAGAGAAAGAGAGAATAAGATCTAAATTCTTAATAAATGTTTCCAAAATTTCCCTGTATTTCAGATTGTAGAATTGTCCATTCCGTAAGCATTCCCATAGTCACCGTATTTGCGTGTCATTGTTATTAATACCGGCAATGAGGTTTAGCTTAATTGGCACCTTTTCACTCTCTCGTTGTAATAGACTCAAATTCGAATCTCATTATTTATCAAAAAAAAATTGTTATTAATACCGAACAGTACTGCCTAATATTAGGACCCATCACAGTTTAAATACCCGTCTATTTTGAAAATATCGGTCAACATGGATTAGTATGTACTAGCAGGTACGCTTCAATATCATTTTTTTTTTACTAAATATTATTATTACCGAAAAATGTCCAATTCCTTTAAAATTTGTCCTAAAGTTCTAGCATTTTTTAATAATCAACTAATAATTCAATTTCCACACTTGACGTCAAATAATCCATATTAGAATGATGGTATAACAATACCACAATAGGGCCATCAAAGCCCTCTTCCATCACACCAACCTCAATATCAATGAGAAGCTCCGTGTCCAACGTAAATTATGACGCTTCAAATCAGATCAATTAACACCAACCTAGTAAATATTTTCACAACGTCAAGTAATTGGACAATTTTGACGGCTGACTCGTCTGTTCTCTCCTTAAAAATGAATAAATTTGCATAAAAAGAACCAAGAAAACAATCCGATGATCACACAATTTCTTTAATCTGGTCATTTTTTGATTCGAATTTTGATATAATTAAAAAAAAAAATTGCATAAAAAGAGTTACCCATTTGAGCATAAGTTCCTTTGGCAAGTTCTATGTTCGGATCCATTGGAACTATGGCCTCATCTTTCATAGGAATTGTAACATCAGCAACATTGTGCATGATAGATCTAAAGAGAGAAACTTCTCTGTTTATTTAGTTTTTTTTTTTATCGCTGGATATTTGACATTTTATTTATGTTATATTATTTTAAATTTTCTTTTGTGAGTCCCACTTATTTGTGGTTCTCTGCTTCATTTGGATCTCGATTGGAAAGCAATAAGAATTGAGATTGCTTTCTTGTTTTTCAAAATCAGAACCTCCTACTAATACATAAGCTTATAAAAAACTCAGCTTCTAGCTTCTAGATGCACCTTGCATGCCATGAGATGGAGCAAAGCATAAATCTTTGAAGGTACTCTCAGTTCCCAAGCATCCTGACACAATGATATCTGGGTACGGCTGTAATGCCTCTCTCTGTTTATTTATTTATTTTTGTTCGTCAAAAATATCTTTGGTGTTTCTTGGTCCTCCCCGCATCTTCGATTTGTTAATTATCATCCTACAGAAAATTGACACCCACATGCCCACATACACACATCTTTCCTATTATAAATGATTCTTTAAAAAAAAAAATCCAAACTACGTGTCAGTTATTTGTTGGGTTCGTTTTATTATTATGCTCCTAAAAGGTGGATTTGATTGAGGGATGTTTCTAAAAAAATGACTTTTTAGTGAATAAAAACATTTTAATATTTTTTTACTATATTTGTTTGGGTAACTTTGTTATTTAAAATTAAAAGGAAAGACTATAAATCTTTTATTTATGCATATCAAAAGTTCAAGAGATTTTAGCTGAAAATGATGAGTGCAAGGGGTATGATTGTTATGATACCTTACAACATGCGTTTGTTAATCTTGGACTCTTATAATGGTCAATGTGAACGGAATCAGAACTTTTTTTTTTAAATTTTCAAAAGGAAATTAAAGAGGTAAGAAAATTAAAACTTCAAAGTAATCGACTGAATGACTTAATTATTTAAGAATAAGAGCTGCACAAAATATAAACAAAATGAATTATATATCAAATAAATTAAATTTTATATTAATTTATATTAATATATTTTGATTAATTTTTAATTAAATATTTATTTATATTAGTTATAATATATTAATATTTTAATTAAAAATTAATCAAATATATGCAAATACGGGACATTATATAGAGTTAGATCCATTTACTCTGATTCATCGCATTAGATGGGGAGACAAAGTCACATGGAAGTAACAAATTTCGTACAAGGAAGAATCTACGTACAAATCCTTCGCACAAAATGTTCAGAATCAATCAACAGGCTTAAAACTTAAAACCCCAGTACAGGAAAGGAAAAGAAACACCCCTCCCACAAAAAAAAAAAAAAAAAAAAAAAAAATGGAACCTAGCCCTACTAAGGTTTCGTCCATGGAGTCACTAACAATCCTCATAGGATTAGCACTCTCTGCTATGCTAATCCTTTTTCGAAATTTTCAATCCAAAAATCTGCCTCCGAGGCAGCTGGCCAATTATCGGAAACATGCTTGATTTGTTAAGAATGCCACACCAAAAAATGTCTTCCATGTCCAAACACTATGGTCCAGTGGTACGGCCACAAGTTGGTGTGCGGAAAATACTTGTAATAAACTATGCAGAATCAGCTGTAGTAAACTATGCAGAATCAGCTAAGTAGTGGTTCAAGAACTATGATCTTTGCTTTTCAGGTCGAGCTCTCACTCAGGCAACAAAGTCGTGCAATTTTCATGAGAGCTCGGTGTCTGTAGGACAATACGGTCCTTGTTGGCGCTTGGTTAGGTGCTTGCATAGCACAGAGCTTTTCAACGCAAAGTACATGGATGATACTAAAGTTTTGAGGGGAAAATGCGTGGACAACATGATCAAGTGCATTTATGAGGAGTCTGAGAATGTGGGGTCTATTGAGATTGCCAAATTTGTGCTTTTAATGGCTTGTAATTTACTAAGTAATTTGATTTTTTCTCGTGATGCGGCGGAGCTTCAATCTATCGAGGAAATGGAGTTTTTAAAGCTGATTTCTGGTTTTGCTGAGGTTCCAGGTTTGCCTAATTTGTTTGAATTTTTCCCCGGCTTGAAACCCTTTGATTTGCAGGGTTTGAAGAAGAGGTTGGATAGAGCATTGAAGAGAGCTCTGATTGTTATTTCAGAGTTGGTAAATGAACGAATTCAAGAGCGGTCCTTCTCCGGAGAAGATAAGAAACAGAAAGACCTCTTGGATGTTTTATTGAACTTTGATGGCAATGGAACCAACGAGACTGCTAAATTAACTCACAAGGTCGTTTGTTTTTTGATAGTGGTAATAAATTATTTTTCCATATTCTAACTATTCTCGCTTATAGAAAATGAAAAGTGCTATTTAATCATAATTATTTTAGCCTGATTTGTTATATTATTAACATATTGGTATATTGTCTATCCTTTTATAAAACTTGTAGACGGGAAACACATCACACGTTGCGCGGTGTGTACTGTGAAAAAAATAATTAAAAATAATATTAACACAATTAAAAAAAACATTAAGGTTTCAATTGTAAAAAATTTAAAAATTTAAAAATCTAAATTTTAAAATAATGTGATAAATTGACAATATCTCGAAAATTGAAAAGAACTCAAAAACTTTAAGAATATGTCGTTGGATTATGAAGTACGCAACTAAGGGGAAGTGAGGGAAAGAAAAAGGAAACGTTGCTTTTTAAAGAGTTATAGACTTGTGTGTCCACTTTTTGGAACTACCAAGATATAAAAAAAGAAACATATAATTTTATAATAATAAAAAGAAATGTTGTTTTTTGAAGGAAGGAAAAAGGAAATATTGATTTTTAAGGAAAAAATTAATTTAAAATTATAATATTCAATAATTTAACTGTGAAAAACTCATAAATATTAATATTTAATTTAAATTTTTTTAGATATAAAAAATTTAAAATTAATTCTAAACTTTAAATTTTAAATATTTATATAATACAAATGATAATTTGAAATATCAAATATTTTAATATTAATATTTATATATTTGTTATTTAAATAAAAAAAATTATAACACAAAATATTAAAATATTAAAAAATAAACTAAAACTATATTCAATAATTTAATTTAAGTAAAATTATAAATATCAATATTTAATTTCAAAATCTATATGAAAAAAAACATTTAAATACTTAAATATTTATTTAATATTAAATATATTAAATTAGAATGATAAAAATATTTATATAATATTAATATTCGTATAATATTTAAAAATAATTTAAGAAAATTTATAAATATTAATATTTAATTAAAAAATTTATAATAATAAAAACAATTAAATATTAATTTAAATACTTAAATATTTATCCAACATTAAATATATTAAATTAAAATGTTAAAAAATATTTATATAATGTTAATATTTAAAAAGGTAAGAAACATGATCATGGGTTTGTGCGGTCATGTGACTTGACGACCACACGTGATTGCACAAATTCCTTTTAATGATTTACTTAGATATATAAATATATAGAAAAAAAAAGTGTAATTGGAGTTCTAAAATAAAAAATTGGATAAAAACGAATAGGAAAAAAAAAGAAAAAAATGAAGGACTTGGTAAAAAAATGATTTATATTAAAAAAAGACCCGGATTGCAAAAAAAAAAATTGAAATCAATGAAGAAAAGTGAACGATGAAAAAAAAAAGGAGAGAGAGAGTGGGGTCATGTCAGTGGTCATCACTCACATGACTCTACGAAAGCCTTTTAAATTTTTATATAGATAAATTGAAATATTAAAAAATTTTTATATAATATTAATATTTAAAAAGACAATAAGCATGACCACTGACTTGTGAGTGGTCTCGTGATTTGATGACCACATGTGACTGTATAAACCCCTTTTAATGATTTATTTAGATATATAGAAAACAAAAAATACAATCGGAGTTCTAAAATAAAAAATGGGATAAAAACAAAAAGAAAAAAAGTATGTAATATTAATATTTTTATATAATATTAATATTTAAAAAGATAATAAACATGATCATGGACTTTTGAGTGGTCACGTGATTTGATGATCACACGTGACCGTATAAACTCTTTTTAATGATTTACTTAGATATATAGAAAAAAAAAAGTACAATCAAAGTTCTAAAATAAAAAATGAGACAAAAACGAAAAGAAAAAAAAGTAAAAAAAAAAAGAAAGGACTTGGTAAAAAAAAAGGACTTGAATGAAAAAAAAAAAGACCTCGATTGCAAAAAAATAAAAAATAAAAAATAAAATCAATAAAAAATAAGTGGACGGAAAAAAAAAGAAGAGAGAGAGAGTGGGGTTATACAAGTTATAGAAAAAAAAATGCAATTGAAGTTTTAAAATAAAAAGAGATAAAAACGAATAGAAAAAAAATAGAAAAAAAAAGAAGGACTTAATAAAAAAGGATTTGAATAAAAAAAAGACGTGAATCGGAAGAAATAAACCAATAAAAAAGATAGACAAAAAAAAAAGTAAACAAAGAAGAGGGAGTGGAGTCAATGGAGTGGTTGTCACTCACTAACTCCACATGCCCCTTTTTAAGGGTGTATCTTAGATGATTCAACAAATTATGTGGGACTATACGGGGCCCAAACAAAATGCTCATTGTAAATTAGTACTCCTAGTCGAAAAATCAAGTTTTTAATATGTTCGAGATTCTGTGCCGTAAGAATTACCAGCAGCACTAATATAATTGTAGTGTTATTTAACATAATTATTTTAGTTTGATTTGTTATATTATTGATAGACCATGTATTATACATTTTTATATAATAATTCAATCAATCTTTATCGAAATATTGTTGGGTTTGGATGATCACTCCAACTCAAAAGAGTGTAACAAATTGATTTTAGCTGGTAATGACAAAATACATGGGTTATTATTGTAAAGACATCATTGAAAATGCATTTGTTGATGGGCTCTTGTAATGACCAACGTGAACAGCACCCGATATTTTTCTCTCTCATTGAACAAAAACATTAAAGAAATCAAATTATTGATATTCCAAAGTTCATTGGAGCTGCCGTGACGTAAACGCCTGACCTGACTCTTTGAAAATAACAACGGGCACAAAAGTCCATAGATAATGACATAAGGGGTATTTACGTAAATATAATGAAAAAAAAATATGATAAATATCATATTTTTTTTTATTCTTAAATTAGTGAAGTCGATATCTAAGATATCGATTTTAAAATCGGTATCTTGAATGTCGACTTCAATCGTACTTAAAAAACTACCTGTGAAGTAATTTTTTTTAAAAAAAATAGAAGTCGACATTCAGGATATCGACTTTAAAGTTGATATCCTGGGTGTCGATTTCAATAGTTTTCTATATTCTTTTCTTTTAAAATAATACCATATGATTGGTGTTTGAGAACCATTGAAATCGATATTGAGAATGTCAACTTCAAAGTCGATATATTGAATGTCGACTTTAAAGTCGATATCTTGAATATCGATTTTATTTTTTAAAAAAAATAAAAAAATTCTTCACGGGTAATTTTTTTTTGGCACGGTTGAAGTTGATGTTCAAGATATCGATTTTAAAGTCGATATCTTGAATATCGACTTCACTAATTTGAGAATAAAAAAAGTATGATATTTGTTAAATTTCTTTTTTTTTTCACAATATTTAAGTAAATAACCCAATTACATAAAGATAAGGGACAAAGTCACGAGAAGCAGCATATTATTACACGATTCCCACTAAAAGTTCAGTATCAATCAGTCCAACCCCAGCACTAGAAAGCAAAACAAGCACCCAAAAAAACAGAGGGAAAAAAATCTCTCCCTACTAAGGTTTCATCCATGGAGTCACTAATAATCCTCCTAGCATTAGCATTCTCTGCTATGCTAGTCTTTTTTCGAAATTTCCGATCGAAAAAACTGCCTCCAGGGCCTCCAGGTTGGCCGATAATCGGCAATATGCTTGATTTGCTCACAATGCCACACCAAAAGATGTCCTCTGATGTGTGTCAAACAACCAAAAATAAATTACCTACTTTCCGGAGGGAGCAGGGAAGTTATTTCTTTTAAGATAAATAAAAATCAAATAAAATTTGGGGGATTTTGAGTTGACTAAATTAACTTCTAAATCTAAATAAACGAAAAATCGAAACAGCAAAACGACAAAATAAAATCGGGCAAAATAAAAATCAAGATAAATTGACCTAGTTGAAGGGTTTGTTTCCACTTTGATTCAATCGATTGATCATTGATTCAAGGATAATTCAACAATGCATAAATAAATTGGTTATATGACAATCGCCACGACCAATCTCTCTACTGCGGGGTAATTATTTCCTAATCGGAGCAACCCTAGAGAAGCTCTTAGGATTGAAAGTCCAACATTAAAATTTAGAGACCCAATTCTAATTAACAAACACACATCGGGTTCATTTAAATTAGATTATTTAATCCCATGACACGAAGTCATTCCCAGACATGAATGCCAATTACCACTTCATTAAAACTAACAAACAATTACGGATAATTAGTGTAGATAACTGGTCATAAACATTGGCCATCTATTCAATAAACCCTAGAAAATTATGATCCAGAAAAAAATACTATGATTGATGATGATAAACACATTTAGATCTCACAAATCATGAACAAAGTTCAACTAACCTTCAACAGAAAAATAAAATAAAGAGAAAACAAAGAGGAGGAAAAATAAAACTCACAAAACTATTTCATTAAGTTGAAAAATTCAATGAAGAAGGACCTTTAGAAGTTATAGGACGGACAAAAATGGGGAAAGGGGGAGGGGGGGGCCCTTTTGCTTTCATAACTCTCTATATAGGAGTAGTTAACCTAATTTTAGAGAAAACCTCAAATTTTAGGAACACAAATGATAAATTACAAGAGTTTTGAATTTCTCAAAATTCTTATTCCCAAATATTTAGGAATATTTGCAAATCTTCAATGCTTCCAAATTTGTCTTCTTTTCCTTCCTTTTTTCTTCATGACTCCTCCATTATTCCTAGCACAAAAATAAATAAAATAACAATTAGTGCAATATTTATTTAAAAAAACCAGATAATTTTGCCTATCATCCTCCATGTCCAAACAATATGGCCCAGTGGTCTGGTTACAAGTGGGTGTGCAAAAAACACTGGTAGTAAACTCTGCAGAATCAGCTAAGGAGTTGTTCAAGAACTATGATCTTTGCTTCGCAGATCGAGCTCTCACTGAGACAATGAAGTCGTGCAATTTTCATGAGAGCTCTATGTCTGTAGGGCAATACAGTCCTTATTGGCGCTTGGTTAGGCGTTTGTATAGCACAGAGCTTTTCAATGCAAAGCGCATGAATGAGACTAAAGATTTGAGGAGAAAATGCGTGGACAACATGATCAACTGGATTTCTGAGGAGTCTGACAAAGTGGGGTCTGTTGAGATCGCCAAGTTTGTGTTCTTGATGGCTTTTAATTTGCAAAGTAATTTGATTTTTACTCATGATGTCGCAGAGCTTCAATGTATTGAGGAGATGGAGTTCTTTAAGATAACTTCTGGTTTTGCTGAGATTGCGGGGTTGCCTAATTTGTCGGATTTTTTTCCGGTTTTGAAGCCCTTTGATTTTCAAGGTTTGAAGAAGAAGATGGACAGAGCATTGGAGAGAGCTCTGAGTGTTATTTCAGAGTTGGTAAATGAGCGAATTCAAGACCGATCTTTGACTTGCAAGCATCAGAAACAGAAAGACTTCTTGGATGTTTTGTTAGATTTCAAAGGCAATGGAACTACTGAGCCTGCTAAATTAACTCACAAGGACATTTGTTGCTTGATAGTGGTAAGAAACAATATATATATATATATATATATATATATATATATATATATTTCCTTTTTTCTTTTTCTTTTCTTAACTATTCTTGATTATAGAAATGAAAAACAAATCCGTGTGTTACTCTTTTTATATAATAATTTCGTCAGATCATGCGTGGGTTCAAACAAAATACTCATGATGAATTAGTACAACTTATCAAAAGATCAAGTTCATATAATTGAGCTGTGTTGTAGGAATTATTTACAGCAGGCTCAGAAACAACAAATTCGACGATAGAGTGGATAATGACCGAGCTCCTTCGCAATCCTAAAGCCATGAAAAAGGTTCAAGCGGAGCTGGATCAAGTCGTGGGGCAGTCGAGAAAAGTTGAAGAGAGTGACATTGAAAATCTACGCTACTTGGGTGCTGTGATCAAAGAGTCACTCAGGTTGCATCCAGCAATACCACTACTAATACCGCGACGTGCAGTTGAGAATGTTGAATTCATAGGTTACAAAATCCCAAAAAATACACAAGTTTTAGTCAATATATGGTCAATAGGAAGAGATCCAAAAGCTTGGGATGACCCTCTAGTTTTTAGGCCGGAGAGGTTTTTAGAGCAAAATGCGGATGTTGATTATAAAGGGCAGCATTTTGAGCTCATGCCTTTTGGAGCTGGAAGAAGAATATGTGCAGGGCTTCCTTTAGGTGATAAAGTGCTTCACCTTGTGCTTGCCTCACTTCTTCACACTTTTGATTGGGTTTTGGAAGGCAATGCTGCACCTGAAAGCATTGATATGACTGAGAGAATTGGTGTTGCATTGCGAAAGGCTATCCCTCTTAGAGCAATTGCCAAACACCGTGTTCTGTAAAATCTTTCTTTTCATATGGTATTTTATATCATTGTGAAACTTGTGTTTCAATTTGTGATTTCATATTCTCACCTGCACCACTAGTTTATTACCTTTATTATGATTTTACTGACATCTTAAAAATTGAAAAAAAAAAATTACGAGGGTATATTTCAAGAAAATAAATATTACTTCCATAACATTTCACTTTTTTTCTTTATGGTTGAATTTGTGAACAAAGATTGGCTTGATATGGGTCAAAAGATTAGACGATACAAGTTTAGAGGGGAAAATGATAGAGGGTAATATTTTCCTCTCTATATTTGATACAAATATTAAGTTATGGGTGCAAATGAGTACATTAATTTAATTTTTCTCTCTATTAAAAAATAGTTTTTCTCTATTTAAAATTTAAAAAATCAGTTTTCTCTATCTAAGAAATTGGTTTTTTTTTTTTTTTTTTCAAAAAAGTTATCTCCAAATGCGTTAGTTTTGCGATTGCTCTCACTAGAAAACAATTTATTTTCTCTCTCTAAAATTAACATATTAATTTTTTGTGTAAAAAAATTTAAACTATCTGAAGTTTTATTTTCTTGAACACAATGATTTCATATTTTCTAAAGCTAAATTTACATTTTTAATTACTTTTTAAAATTAAACAAATTAATTTTCTCTCTCTAAAAGATTAGTTAATTTAGTTTTTATTTTTTCTCTCAATTCATTTGTTTCAAGTTTTTTTAAGAAAATAAATTTAATTTTTTGTCTAGTTAAATATATTAATTTTTCTCCAAATTTTTTTTTTTTGAAAAAGGAAAAATTTTTGTACGGTGATATTGCTTTCTTTGACTAACTAAATATATTAAATTTTCTTCAAATTTAATCTTGGGCTGGCTCGCTTTGACTTTTGGACCGAGAGACCGGGAGAGCAGGAGCGCTAGGTAGGGTAGTGTCCTTTTCTCTACCAATTTCTTTCTTCTAACTTTATTCAATTACAGTCACAGTATTCTGTTTCTGTCTAATTAGATTCACAGTGTAACATGTGAACAAACTACTGGTTTAACTTCATCTCGCATAGCCAATTGTGATGTTCTTTTTATGAACTCGGGAGGAGAGAGACAGAGAGACAGAGAGAGAGAGAGAGAGGCATTTGAAATTTGGAAAAAGAAATAATAATTCTGCATCTCACCATTTCTTGTTGATTGAATTGTTTAAGTTAGGTTTGGTGGCTCCTACCATTTGGAATATAGGAGGCCTCAAAAGGTTTTCCTTATAATGGAGCAGGAATTGGACCAGCAAAGTCCACAAATTATCGGCCACAAAGGTTTTCCTAATTAGCGTAGGTGTAACATTGTCCATTCATGATGTTAAATTATATTGAGATAGTATAATAATCATAATTTTTCTTATCCAATATAATAATTTTTTATTCAAATCTTGATATTAAAAAAAATATTAAATTACTCTCACAAAGATAGATAAGTTGATCGATCTAAGCAAGTCCTCCCAATTCATAGTTCCTGTTGGAATGGATTATGACTCCACAGATACCGACTCCTTATTGACCCGAGCGGTTACCGTCAAATGAATGTGATACATACAAAAATCGCCGGAGGGTGCTCCGACGGGAAGATTCCGACGCTCAAGTCAGAAAAGAGCGGTTTTCATATGAAAAGAAAACAGACTGAGAGTTTGAGGGAGTAATTCCCTATGATTAGAGTGCCAATGTCTAAGACTCAGAGAGCGTACCTATCTAGCAGGGTTTTGAGATGTCTTATACTTGTGAGAGTCGTGCGCCTCTGGATTGCTTCAACCCTACTTTTCTTACTGAACTGATTCAGAAATCTTAAGATTTAATATTTCGAATTGATAGCAATTTTTATCTTTTGGAAAACTTTCGCATTAAAGAAAGAATCTTTCCTTAACTGAAAGATCCTAAAATACTATGCGCAGTGAGGAATGAGAGTTAATAGGATACTCTGGTATTCATTTGAAGTCGTTGGTATCGTTAACTATCGATCGGTAGTTTGACCGATGAAGAGTCTTCCAAACTCTTTCGGCTGAAGAGCCAACTGTTGGATGCCCGATCAGGGTGATTGTTTTCGCTCAGTGAATCCTATCCGGTTAGCAGGGCGACTAAGACCCTATCTATAGGGAGATCGGGGTGACTAAAGCCCTTAGTTCGTGAGACCTGGGCGACTAAGGCCCTTCAGTGAGCAGTTATAAGGAGTATTTAAACGTTGGCCGTAGTCATTCATTGTGGACTTTCGGTAGATAATTGTATATAAACCTAGATCGTTAGTTGTCCTTCGTAGACTTTTCATGTGAGCTTTTCTCAAGCTGACTCATCAGATCAAATCTTGGGTCTAGGTCTCATCATTTGCCCCCGACTCATGGCCCTCTTGACAAAGAGACGTCATGAGTACTGATCATTGAAAAAAACGCGGAGCTTTTTAATATGATTCTCGTCGCTTTGATTTTCGCGAATCGTTTTCTGTACGCTTCATAAAGGTTCATATTCATCAGAGGATATCCTATTTCCAGCTTTTCCTCACTGCTTCTCCGGTTCCCTTTGAGGCTTACTAAAGAAAACATCCTAAAAAATGATGGCGAAAACACCCACTTCTCAGGCTTTTCCGAGCATTAGTGACATTATTAGCGTTATGTCCCTGGATGAACTCCAAGAGGTACAAACCAAAATGCTGATGGGGGATGATTACGCCTTAGTATCTGCTATGGAAGCTGATAGAGCCAATACAGCGCCGGAGGGTTATGTGTCGATGTATCTACAATCAGTCAGGTACGGCTTGAAAATTCCATACACGGGCCTCTTTGTGGAGGTATTATGTCGTTGGAACATTTTTTTGACCTTTCTGATCCTGAGTGCTTGGCGTTTGATAATCGCTGTGATTTTCCTGTTAGGGTTTTGTCGTCTTCATTTCGATTTCGACATCTTGTCATCCCTCTTTATTTTGATGAGGTGTGGAAATAATGGTTCGACCAAGGGTTGGTAGAAACTTCAGACTCGTCTTGAGTCTGGCTAAAGGTTTTACTATAAAAAATCCATTAATAAGAGTTGGATGCAGAAATTCTTTTACGTTGAGTTCTTGAATAAGGACTGCCTGCCCCTGTTACTTGAAACCTATGGGGTGCCTTCTGTGGGATTGAATCCTCCAACCGCTTCAATGCACGATCGTTTCATTCGGTCGGTGATAAGCCCCTTCTACTGGAGAGGGAGAGAATCGAGCTGGTTGATTCTCTAGATTCTCTTGACGATGTTGTGTTAGAGAATGTTACTATCGACAAGTTGGTTTGACCAGGTGTGAAGAGGTCCATTCAGGAGGACATCGGGGTGGTTAAGACCCTTCAAGGATCTTTAATGGGGCATCTGAGGCCCTTTTAGGGTCGCCTCCTCCTTCGGTGAAGAAGAGGACGATTTCTTCTCATTCCTTTGCATTGACAATTCTGCCTGACCGTTCGATTTCGACAGTAGGTACACCAAGGGGAACTGTTGTTTTAGATAAAGGCATTTCGTCGTCTGAGGCGAGTGTTGATGTGGGAAGTTGGGAGGATCGAGAGATGATCCTTCGTTTGGTGACATGCTGAGGGAGAATATTCCCAGAGCTATGAGGGGCAAGATGGCGAGGCCCTCTTCTGCTATCCCAGTTTGATCGAATGGTTCAAGGATGGAACCCTCATCATCTCTGCTTTGAATCTTTTCAGAAAATCCTTTAGGGATTCTTTTTCCTTCAGATGTAGTGATAATAGGGCGGTAGACTTTTTCTTGACCCCTCTGCTTATTGCAAAGTGTGACTCGAATTGCTCATGCAGTTGGGAAAAAGTCTTTATACTCGACGGCGGGAGAGAATTGAACCAAATAAGTGCATTTTCCGAAAGAGTGGTGAGAAAGTGCTTACACATGACCGCATCAGACATGTCTTTAGAAATCATCATAGTTATGAAATGGGTATTGATCTCGGGGATCCGTTGTCCCATTATATCTTTCCATAGGGGATAGGAGCACGTTGTGGGGCATAGATTTTGAAGAGATGTTGGGATCAAAAGGTGAAGTATGATAATAAGAGGAGATCTGATCTCCCTGAGGATTGACCCTCCTAAGCTCATCGGTAACAAGTTGCTCAACCTGTTTTCGAAAATCGTCAGGGACTAGTTTGGAATTTTTGGATGCTTTACAACGTGGGGGTGTGGTCACCACTGGGGATGCCTAGATCCCCCTACAGAATATTGGCCAAATTGCTTACTCATATCCTAAATTTTGGACTCCAGCCTCTCCATCTGGGGGCAGCTGACTCGTTCCGGAACATGGATCACAATTGGTTGGTTGGGGACTGTAGGTTGTAGGGTCTGTTCCTGATGAGGTGGGTAAAGGGAGGCTGTCTGATTGTGAGTGAAATGATCTGGCACCACAGGAGGAGCGACCTCCAAAAGTGTGGTCGTGCGTCCTTCCACAATAGGAACGGCTTTTGAAGACGCTCTAGTTCTCGGAGACATAGTTATCAGAATAATAAAAATCGTTCTAGTCTGTTTCCCAGGGATGACGCTAATCTGTTGAAGGTGGGTTATGACTCCATAGATACCGACTCCTTATTGACTCGAGCGATTGCCATCAAAGGGATGTGATACCTGCAAAAACCATCGGAGGGTATTTTGACGAGAGGACTCCGACGCTCAAGTCAGAAAAGAGCAGTTTTCGTATGAAAAGAAAACAGACTAAAAGCTCAAGGGAGTAATTCCCTGTGATTAGAATGCCTAATGTCTAAGGCCCAGAGAGCATATCTATCTAGGAGAGTTTTGAGATGTCTTATACCTGTGAGAGTCGTACGCCGCTGAAGTGTTTCAACCGTACTTTCCTTACTGAACCGATATAGAAATTTTGGAATTCAATATTTCGAATTGATCATAATTTTTATCCTTTGGGAAACTTTTGCATTAAAGATAGAATGTTTTCTTAACTGAAAGATCCTTAGAGTACTGTACGCAGTGAGAGACGAGAGTTAATAGGATACTCTGGTCTTCCTTTGGAGTCGTTGGTATCGTTAGCTATCGATCGAAAGTTTGACCGATGAAGGGTTTTCAGAACTCTTTTGGCTAAGGAGCCGACCATTGGATTCCCAATCGGGGTGATTGTCTTCGCTCAATGAATCTTATCCGGTTGGCGGGTGACTGAGATCCTATTTGTCTGGAGATCGGGACGATTAAGACCCTTCGTTTGTGAGATGTGGGCGATTAAGACCTTTCAGTGAGTAGTTATAAGTAATATTCGAATGTTGGTCGGTAGTCATTCCTTATGAATTTTTAGTAGATAATTATATATGAATCTAGATCAATAACTATCTTTTATGAGATTTTTATGTGGGCTTTTCTAAAACTTGTTCATGGGATCAAATTCTGAGATTCAGTCCCATCAATTCCAGTTATGTACTTTTATTTATTTACTTATTTTGGCTTATCATTCATATTCCATCAAAAATATCTTGTTTTTATTTATTTATTTATTTCGGGCGGGGGAAGGAGATGGCTGTGTTGGGCTCAAACCTAGGGTATCGAACCGGCCGATTTTTAAATCCCACCATTGGCCTAAAACTAAAAGCCTGTGGTTGACATCTAAGTTGCACGCGAAATGAGGGAAGACATACATGCATGTGCATACCCATTTCTCTCCTCTCTTTCCTCCTTCGCTAGTCTCCCTCTCTCTCTCTCTCTCTCTCTCTCTCTCTCTCTCCCCCTGCCCAAGCCTCTGTTTTTGAATTCTGAAGGTCTGCAGCCTAAAAAAAATAAAAAGGGCGAGGAAGACATTTTTGTCCTCTTAGAAAAATTCACAATCCTGAAAATTGAATATATAGCATCATAGGCTTAAAAAAATTCTAAGCACTAACACATATATTTTCAATTTAAATCTTTAATGTCGCTAAGGACTTATTCTTGCTCGTTGGCCTTGGTGGTGGACAAGACTTTAAATATATGATTTTTCCCCACATCTTAAGTACTTTCATTTGTGTTTTTGAGTCTATTTCATATGACTGTTTGTTTTAAAATATGGGTTAAAAAATTAGCGGAACATAAAACTTAGAAAGTCGTGATGAGAATATTATTGTATAAAAAATGTTAAATTATGTTTATTTTTCAACAAACAATTAATAAAGAGTAAATCTGAATTTTTGTTATATCTTATTTTCACTATATTAGAAATTTAAAGAAAGTAGGATGTAGAAAAACACTTCGTGGGCATTTTATGTTTTGATAAATAAGGATTTTCTTTGCCAAAGAATAATTGAGAAAGCAAAGGTGAGGTATCATAATCTTAGAGAATGGAGTCTCTAATTGAGCTTTAATTATGTTTTTATTTTTTGTGTTTAACTATTAACATTTAGAGTCATATTTTAACTAATTCAATTTAAGATACTGATCGGTGGAATATAGTGCTTTATTACTAGATTTACAAGACATTGATATTCAGATCTTAAAGACTTTGGGTTCAGCTCGGAGTACAAAAGCTAGGCCAGCATTTTTGGACAATGGCCTTTTTGTTATGTATTAAATGTCCCAAAGTTCAGTATTAATGGGTTAGCAAAAGTTTGGATCAATTTTGTTTGGGTCAACTCATGTAAGATTTTTATATCAAATGCAGGCTTCTCATTCACAAATTAGAACAGAACGGCCCAATGCTATGCAGCTTTGCGCTAGATTAACTGCACCCAGCACAACATAATTTTATAAACCGGGTAAAATCGAACTTTTCATGTGCTTATTAGTAACAGATAATGCCAATCTTGAAACAAAAATCAAAATTTACAAATTTAATTATTAATTTCTTTTTGATTTTTTATCATGTACTATAATTTTGTAAACAAAAATTTACACTACAATATATTGCTCCTTACTCGTCACAATTGTCAATTACTCGGTTTAATCACCAATGATGTGAACAAAAGGTCAGTCAACCCTGGTTATTGTCACTACTCAAATGGATCGAGAGTTCTGAATTAACAAAGAACGAACTATTTAATGTAATAAGCTCAATAAAATATATTTTTAAAATTCCCTTACATTCAATTTTTTATTTTTTTTTTAAAAAAAAGCCTGCTAAATTTATAGCAGCACCGGAGACCGACTCGGCTCCCCTGACCCGACTCACTCGGAAGACAAGTGGAGTCGTTTCGCTCTTCTGGTTTTCTCCGCCAGACGAAGCCCCAAACAAAAACAACCCAACTTCCAAAGCCCAAAACAAAACAAAAAACCTGCCTCCGTCCTCCCCATTTTTAGCATCATATCCAGATATTCTACTTCTCCGAACTCGATCGAAGACTCAACAGAAAAGCAACCAAACCCACTTCATTCCTCTCTCTCTCTCTCTCTCTCTCTACAATGGCACTCACATTCTCACTCCACCTAACTAAACACCTCTCCACCCCCAAACTCTTCCCTGTTTCCATCTCCTCCGCCAAACCCACTTACCTCCTCTCTTCCTCTCTTTCCTACGGCCCTCTCACTCTCTCTCTCAAACCCTACAACCCGAGACCCCTCTTTTCCAAAACCCAACATTTCTCAACCGTCAAAGCCACAATCTCAGTCGGTCAAAAACTCCCAGACGCCACACTCTCCTACTTTGACTCCGCAGGTGAACTCCAGACCACCACAATCTCAGACATCACCAAATCCAAGAAGGTCATTCTCTTTGCTGTTCCGGGTGCTTTCACACCAACATGTTCCCAGAAACACCTTCCTGGGTTCGTTGAAAAAGCATCTGAGTTAAAGGCAAAAGGGGTTGACACTATCGCTTGTATTTCAGTGAATGATGCTTTTGTGATGAAGGCTTGGAAGAATGAACTGAAAATTGGAGACGACGTGTGGCTTTTGTCTGATGGGAATGGGGAGTTCACTAGAGCCATTGGGGTTGAGCTGGATTTGAGTGATAAGCCTATGGGATTGGGAGTGAGGTCTAGGAGGTATTCTATGTTGGTTGAAGATGGGGTTGTGAAGGTCTTAAATTTGGAGGAAGGAGGGGCTTTTACTAACAGTAGTGCTGATGAGATGCTTCAGGTGGTCTGAATTTTGTGAGGTAGAGGTTTCAGCTGCTTTTTGAATTATGATTTTTTTTTTTTTTTTTGAATATACTATATGACGAAACCTTGTTTCTTGTTGTGGCTTTGTCAACGGGTTGTTTTTGATATAGTTTGTAAGGGATGGAATTAGTAGTTTTTAATTAACTTGATGAAACCCCATTGCAGTTTCTGGTATTAATTATGATGGGTTGGCTTTGTTTTTAGGTTTGTTTGTTTATTAATTTGTGTTGATTAAGAGTGGTGCTGGGATATCTTTCAGGTTCTCTGAAGATGTCTGATCAGAGGTTTTTGATTCTTCCTTTGTTTCTGTTTTTGTTTTTGTTTTTGCTTAATGATCAGGCTTCGGATGTTTATGGATATATATATTTTGGTGGTGTTGTTAATGGGTTGGTGTTATGTAGTTTTTCTAAATGGATGGACTTGACTAGCTGTTGCAGGTAGTAAAATTGATGTAGTCCCAACACTGTTTACTGTTTTTTGTTTTTTGTTTTTTGTTTTTTGTTTTTTTACATATTTGTTCTATTAGGGGGGGATCAAGGGGGGGGGGGTTGGGGGGGGGTGGGGGGGGGTTTCCCCCCCCCCCCTTTTTTTTTTTTTTTGGGGCCCCCCGGGGGGTTTATAGATGGACTTGACTAGCTGTTGCAGGTAGTAAAATTGATGTAGTCCCAACACTGTTTACTGTTTTTTGTTTTTTGTTTTTGTTTTTGTTTTTTTTTTTCTTTGGGTTGCCGGTAATGGGTTGGCTTTATTTTATTTTCTCTTGGAGTGTTGATCAAGTATGGTGCTGAGAATATGCTTCAGGTTCTTTGAATTTGGTGTGAGATTTTTGCTGCTCTTTTGTTTAAGTGGTGAGGGTTTGAATGTTTTAGATATTAATATCTATTTGACAATTATTGTGGTTTTGTGAATGGGTTGGTTTGGGATGGGATTAACTCCTCTAAATAGAATTGATAATACCCCAGATATTATTACAGCTCTTCGATAAGATGAAATAGGGTTTTCGTTTTCCAACATTTGGCTCTTTTGGTTTGTGTGTTCGTGCCCACACACATTTTTGAATGGATGCAGTTTGCTAAATTGAGGGAAACAACTGTGATTGATATTTTTCAAAATGGATGATTTGGGACCTGAAGCTCCATTGTAAATTGATTAAGACACCATGGTTGAATTGAATTGTGGGTGATTCTGGTTTTCCATAATTTCATGAAAATTTTGTGGGCTAGGGACGTTGTGACCTTGAATAGATGATGTTAGGTCTTTTGTCGTATGGTTTCTCAACTGTAGGCGTTGAGACCTTGAGAGCTTCGAACTGGAGGAATAGAAGTAACACTGATGTTGCACCGAAGGCGAACTTCAATTGTAGGCTTAACAAAACAAAGGCTTCAAATGTTTCTGGCAATCAATGTCTCGGGCTTTAAGTTCCTTGGCACATTTCTGGCGATCAATGTATGTTGCCAAAGACTTAAGAGTATTCTTGGCACATTTGTGTTCTCAATTACGTTAAATGAGTCTTGAACAAGGTAAAGTTCAGAGACTTGTGACCAAGGAGTTGGTGACACTGTGGGTACCTCATGTGCTGCCAACATTAGTGAAATTCAAGGGTATAATTCTGATTACTGATACTTACCTTGAACTAAATTTGTTTCCTCAATGAGATCACTTTGTCCTATTACTCATCTCTTCGTTTAGTTGGTCCAAAATCCCAGTGGTACTACTCCTTCCCCCAACTCTGTGCATTAGGGTCTTTTAACTCTCTGTCTCTCTATCTATATAAAGATTACTCTCTTGGACCACTGCCCAACTAACCTCTCATCTCAATAACCCCAACCCCCCCCCCCCCCAAAAAAAAATGGAAACTAAAACTCTCCCATTCAAGATCACCACCCTGGTCATCCGTAGTCGTAAAATTCCCAAATGCTATATCTTCTGTTTCATTGAATGTGTCCAAAAATACTAGATCTCCCGACCCAGTTCTTCAAAAGGGTGACTCTCCACTGTTCATTGTTTATGAAGCCTTTCAACCCACTTGCTCAAAGATTAAAAGGCCAAAGAGATCGACTCTTTTGCTTGCACTCAAAAACTAGTTGCTCGTATTAAGAGCTATAAAGAGCATGTTGAAAGGGGTAATTTTGCCTAATGAGAACAGGAGATTGATTCACCTAATCTTTGCTTAAGTTAGGATTGTAGATTGCGAAGGAATTGTATTCCTAGATGAGTTCCATACCAAAATGTGTGTGGACTTTCTCGTTTTTGATTTTTATAGGCTTTCATATTTGATGTGGACTGAGGTTAAAAAAATGTGAACAATGGAGGCATCTATATTGCAATATTTTGAGATTGCTTGCTGGGTTTTACTATGCTATGTTATATTGGTGTTAATGCTGCCTTTCGATTCATCTAATCCATGCCAAAGAAAAAAAAGAAAAAAAAAATATTTTCAGCCTTGGCAAATGCTAATGAATGCAAGTTAGAAAGTCTATTGGAGGTGCAGTTGGACTAGAGAAGGATGTAAGCTATGACTTTCTATATTATTGAACAGGTGGTCTTATGTAGGATCTAAATAGAAGTAAGGGTTCATATTCCTGATCTCACTCATTAAATTGCCTATTTTGAGCATTCTATGCAGTAGATGCAGGATATATGCAGTCTATTCGTTTTGTTTTGGTTCCTTTGCAAGATTTTGTTTAGTCGAAGTTAGGTGGCACCAACGCTAGTTTATGAGCAATGCCATTCGTGGTTTATATGACGCATTAATTGTTTTTTTTTTTGTTACATAATATTTGAATCTCGGATTTGAGGAGTGGGTTGTGATCATTAAACTCTGTAATGATTGATGAGATTTCTGAAAAATCTTGGCAACCTTGGGGCATTGGTTTTGCTGTTTCCTTGGGCTCTTTTTCTGCTTTTATATCCTCTGCAACTACCAACCGAGATCCATGATCTTAAAAGAAGAGACACTTAAAAGAAGCTATATCGACCTAATGACATTAATTGATTTCTCCTGCTGTATTAAACCGATACAACATTCAACTTCACTCTCTTTCCAAGTAACAAAAGTTTGTGCATGACCATAAGAACTTTTATTATTTGCAGTTTTTGTTTTTTTTTGGGGGGGGGGGCAGAGGGGGAGAGAGAGAGAGAGTAATAACCATCTTATGGTCATTAGATCTATGACATATGCAATCAAAATTGTAAAAAAAAAAAAAAAAAAAAAAAAAAAAGATCTATGACATCAATGAGATGCCACAGGATATGCCATGGTATCAAGGTTATTAAACGTGTAGGGCAATGAAGTTTCAGAAATATTCCCGAAATGCATTAAAGGAGGACGAGTACTTCCTCTGAGCAATCACATTCACTCACTTTGGTTGCCACTTCCGCTTATATGTGAACTACAACTACGACTAGGTAGATAGAATCCAAGCTAAATGATCAAATTTGGCTGTATCTGAGACGGAACTTTCATTGGGACTGGGCCATGAAGCAGAAGAAGAAAATCTACCATCGTCACAGCTATCTCTTGGTCAGACAGCTTGCCTGAAGAAAATGTTATAGAAGGGTAGAACCACAGCTTACCCTGTCATCCCCCATCTACCACAAAATGTAAAAGCCAAGCAAACGGGGGACCATAAAAGAAAACCAGACACAATGGAGCTTGTGTCTGAACTCTGAATGGTTGGCATTTATCATAAATTAACAGGTACAAGCATATTTCCACAGCCATGATTGTTTGACATACCAAATTAAGCATGTGCCCTTACAGGCGTTGGCAGTCCTACCACCAACATAAAATTATTTGTCCGTAAGAGCGTCATTTTTTTCCCTGTTTGGAGGGATCTTTTTTTTTTTTCTGGGGGGGGGGGGGGGTTTGGAAAATATCATTACACTAGGCAATGGCAAACTAATACTACATAAGGGAGCTACCCCACACCCCAGTTACAGTATTGGAGGGCCACTGGTGCAACCCCAATAGAGGACAAGCCTGGCCTCACAGACTATCTGATTATCGCAAGGGCATTCAGCACACAATGTTGCATATGGTACTGCACAAGATTGCCCGAGTATCTCATGAGGATGATAAAGAGAACACTCCCATTCTATGATAATAGGACAGAGATGCCTAGAGTGAGGACACTGCGTAGAGAGGAGCTCTAATAACTTGGCAGCTGTAATCAACAGCAGCTCAAATTGGCTGAAAATGATTCATTCCCATGTAAACTTCCCTTGTAATAGCTCCTTCAGTCCAGCTAGCTCAGCCAGTCCAGCTACAATAAGAGAAAGAAGACCTGATGACAAAACCCAATACCACTCAGTAACAGCAGTGAAAGGAAACAGGATATGATAAATCAGAGTTTTGATGACATAATGAAATATACACACGACTCAGCTTCTGGATGCACATGTTGCACATAGTTGGGGAAGAAGGTCCCTGCGGCCTATAAGAGCCGCTCGAGGAAACACACAGAATTCTCTCAAGTCACCAAGGTATTAACCACTGAGCAAAGGTCAGATGCAATCATAGAGAAGCTCTAACAATTCGGCAGCTGTAAGCCCTCTTACACTGATTACAGAGGTCCCAGCAAAGCTGCATGCACCTAGCAGGAAACTGATTCTCTTGCATGTTAGCTCATTTGGTAAGTTCAGTTACAAACTCATAAAGAAGACCTGAGAATATGGGAAAGATGCATCACTCAGTAGCAGCAGCTGTGAAAGGAAAACAGATATACTAAATCATAAGTTTTGATGCACAAAGGGAATTTATCTCTTTCCTGTCCCATTGATCTCTCAACCTGAATTTATTTTTTATCTTTCATTTTTTTTATATATATTTTTCGTGTGAGTCCAACTACCAAAAGATCTAGGTAGCTGAGTTAGTTTGCCTTCATTTTGTTTGGTGAGCTGATATCATAGTGGTATTAACTTGCTTCAAATCAAGAAGCAAACCCCAAAAACTGACCAAAACTAATCATCCAATAAGGCTTTTGGTGGCATAAAAATGATTTTAAGACACATGAGATTGGTCTCCAAATTACAAAATGGGGCAATATGCATGCATTGGAGCATACAGGTGAATGACAGATAAAGCATGTCTGTAGAGCCTATCAAATGTGTATGTGGTATTAAATACCTTTGTGGTCATCCTCGTTTAGCAATCATGACTTGGTGCTGAAAAGATGAACACAACAAACACCTCTCCACTATGCCCTGGCAACAAGCGAGGCCTCCTCAGTTGAATTTAAATGATCAATCTCCTTGATGTTCATTTCTGAACAAAGAATCTCAGCTTCTTGCAACTGCCCATCTTTCCTTAGGCAAGTCAAAAGCTCATAACATGCGCCTACACTTGGAAGAAAGCCATTCTCACGCATTTCCCTGTACCAAGCATATGCTCCACTGCAATCTTTAAGTTTGCAATGCCCCTTGATCAACGTATCATAAGTGTAGTCAGTTGGACCCAGTCCCCTAGTCCTCATATCCTCAACAAGATCCTTTGCTTCCTGCACCTTCCCCTCTTCTAAATTTCCTAATATTAAGCTGTTGTATGTCATTTTATCAGGATCAATACCCTGAGCTACCATCTTATAGTGCAAATCAAAAGCCTTTTGGAGATTCCCATGGGCTGCATAAGCATGTATAAGTGCATTATATACAACTCTATCAGGCGTCAACTTCATTTGTAACATTTCCTCATACAATTTGTCCACAAGCATCAAGTCATCCTTGCTGCATCCGCTAATTAAAGGACAGTATGAATTCAAGTTGGGTTGGATGCCTGAACTCTTCATTGTTTCAAATAATGCAAATGCTTTCTTCATGTGTCTATTATTAGCATATCCTGAAATCAGGGAGTTGTATGTGATAGCATCGGGCCTCAAACCTTTACCTGTAATCTGGAAAGCCATTTCTTCAGCTTTCTCTAGCCTTCCATTTTTGCAGAGACCATTAATTAGTGCATTATACGTAACAAGGCTAGGAACAATTTCATCTTTTGACATTTCATTGAAAAGTCTAAAAGCATCTTTTAATTTCCCAACAGCACAATGCCCATCAATGAGAATGTTATATATCTGTGTATTTGGTGAAATCCCTCTATCAATCATGTCCCTGAAAATAATCTCTGCCTCCAGAACTTTATTTTTCTTGCACAAACAATTTATCAAAGAACCATAGCTCACAACATTGGGTTTTGGTCCATTCTTTTCCATTTCTTCAAGAACCTGGAAACACCTATCAAAAAGGCAAGCCCATCCATACCCACCTATAAGAATGTTGTAAGTTTCCACAGTCGGAGAAACTCTTTGGTCTGCCATCCTTTTCAGCCACTCTTCAGCCTTGTCCATATCCTTCATTTCACAAAACTTCTTTATCAGAATATTGAAAGTGATGCTACTAGGCCTTAACCCAACATTTAGCAGTTTCTCATATGTCGAAAATGATTTCTCCATGTCACTCAGCTGACAGTACCCATCTATAATTGTGTTATAAATCACCTCACTGGGAACAAGGCCATTTTTCGTCAACTTTTTCAAGATCTCCTCAGCCTCGTCCATCTTTCCCCGTTTGCAAAGCGCATTCAACAAAATGCTACCAGTATAATCATTAATCTTCACACCTTTCTGGATTATATCATCATAAAGAGCCAATGAAGCATCCACGTCACCACACCTCGAATGGCCATCAAACAAAAGGCTATAAGTAAACCCATCTGGCACAAACCCATTCCCTTCCATTTCTTCCAAAACCCTCTTTGCGTCATCCATTCTACATGCCCTACAAAGCCCTCCAAGCAACGTATTAAATGTGACCAAATTCGGCTCCACATTCTCCAATCCCATCCTTTCCTTCACTCTAAAAGCCTGTTCCAGATTACCCACTTTGCAATACCCATCAATAAGCGTATTAAACGTGACACAATTCGGATTCAACTTTCTCTTCAGCATTTCATCAAACAACTTCTCAGCTTCACCCATTTTCTTCTCTTTACATAGCCCAGAAATCAAAACATTGTAAATAAATCCACTTGGACTCACTCCTTTCTTTTTCATACTACGCAACAAATCAATACCCTTTTGAAAATTTCCTGACTTAACTGCAGATTGAATAGCCTTACCATAAGTAAACTTGTCTACCCTTACTCCAGAATCAACCAATTCACTAAAAATTTCAAGGGTCTTCTCAAATTCCCCTGAAGAAACCAAACACTCAAGAAAGACGTTCAGAGAAGCTAGTGAAGGAACAACCTTGTCTTGTCTAATAAGTGAATATATTTCATTGGCTTGTGAAAGCAATTTGGACTCGGCACAAACGGTTAGTAACATGTTTGAAAAAATAGGTTTTCTTGAAGGACATGAGAGAGAGAAGAGAGAGTAAAATTCAGTGAGGGAGGTGCAGTGGATGAGAGATTCGAGTACCCTTTTGGCCGTTTCGGTTCGATTTTGTTGGAGAAGAACGCTTAGTACTCGAATTTGTTCTTGTTGTTGTTCTTGGTGCGGCTGTTTTGGGTCTTCATTGATTGATTGTACTTGTTGAGGGAAATTGGAAGCTGTAGAGTTTGAACAGAGTCTGAATTGGTGTTGGGATCTGGATAGGGCGAGTTGTTTTCGAAGGGAATGAATTCGGAATCGACTTAACATTTTTTTTTTATTGGCAGAGATTTGCGATCCTAAGAATCGAGTTTTTTCTTCATTGAGATTGTGTTCAAGTTTTTCCACGTCGAAGGATAGATGTTGAAAAGGAACGCACTTGGTTCAAATTTCTCGCACTTGGGCCTGAAACATGGAGAGTCGAAATATTGGCAGGCGGGCACTTGGTACGACAATATCCGATCTAATGGCATGGATACTCTAAAAATCTAATGTGATAGAAGCTAGGGGTGTACATTCGGGCCATTACGGATACTCAAAAAATCTAATCAGATAGATGTAGGTGTGTTTATTTGTACGGTTTTTGATTTTTTTTTTATTATTTGATTTGGGTTATTTAAATTTTAAATTTTAAAAATTAAATAAAATAAAAATCAAATCAATTTATCTGAGATAAATTCAGATTAAACGGTTCGGATTTTATTTATTTAAATAATCACATAATATAAAAAATTTATTTAATCGTTTTAGTTAAACAGTTTGAATTTTAATCGAATTAAATATGATCTATTATATGAAAATATGTTATTTAAATTTTGAGCGAATCCCAAATAAAAATTTTTATTTTTATACCCGAATCATTTATCTAAATTTTTAATCTGGCAAAACCATTCACCCGATTCAATTTTTATTAACCCAATCCGAATAATCCGAATTTATAATGGATTGGACAGGTGAATGGATTCACTTGAATAATGAACACATCTGGATAGATCTTGTTTCCCCCCCTTAAAAATCAAATTAAAATCGGATTAGGATCGAATCTTAAAATTAAAATAGTCGAATCGATTCAAATATGAATTTAAATTATAAATAAGTTTATCTAATTCGATATGATAATAATTTATAATAAAATAAAATTTTATTTTTATATTATTAAATATAATAAAAAAGATTTTTAAAATTTATTATAATTTATAATTTTTATTTTTATTTTTGAATAAATATTATTAAATTAAAAAAATGGTAGTTATGGTTTAGCTAGAGTATGGATCGGGTATGTGTTAGATATAAGTCAGTTTAAGATCAAATTGAATTGATTTTTTAAAAATATATAATATATCGGATTGAATCGGATCAAATCAGATTTTTAAAAAATCTATAAAATTAAATATGATTTTTTATTTTTTAATCTAATTTAAATTAAAATTTGATATAGATATTATAATTAAAATTTAAGATTAAATATGATATTAAAATGACTTGAATTATAATGGATCCATTCCCATCCCCGGTGGACACTCCAAAGTAACCGAATGACTGGCTTTATGCATTTGGCACGCCCTCTCACGTCCGTGCCAGCTTGTCCTGGCCACACGTCGGTTCGGCCAGCCAAACCCGGATCAGACCTTGTCAACATTCTGAACCTGGTCTCGTGCCTGAATCGTATGGACCCTAGTTCAGGTTCAACTCCCCCGAAAATGGACCCCAACCTGACCTTAAGAAATTAATGGATAGTTTGGTTGGAATAAAAAGTAGAAAGAGAATGGAAAATAAAGTAAAAATAGAAGAAAATGATAGATTTACTTGTCTATTTTGTTCTTATTATTTTTTTATATTTATGAAATTGTCTATTATTTTTTATTATTATAATTTTATTTAATATAAAATAATAAAATTTAATTTATTTTATCAATTTTATTGGATAAATTATTTTTCTAATTTTATTTTTTTACATTAATATTCTAATTTTATTTAGTATAAAATAACAATAAAAATAATTTATGAAAAATAAGAAAAATATATCAAATAATTATTTTTTAGAAAAAATTATATTTTTAGAAAAAAATTTAAATTAAAAAATAAAAGAATCATATAATAATAAATATTAAAAATATTATTTTACAATAGTAGAATAATAAATTATGTGTTATTTTCTTCTTTTTTTTACTCCAACCAAATACAAAAAAGTGTCATTCATTTATTTTTTTTCTATCCATATCAAATAAAAACGAAAGAAATACATTTTATTTTCATCAGATGAAATAAATCTCTTCCTTCCCCTCCCCTTCCGCGAACCAAACTTACTCTAAGTTGGGGCTAACCACAAAAAAAAAAAAGAAATATTACATGCCTAATGCATATGAGGTCAGGTTCAAACCATTCAAACTTAAGAAATTAAGTTGGTTAAGACTAGAATAGATTGTTAATACATGTAAAATAATGGATTATTCTAGTTTTGGGTCTAATATGTTCAACCCACAAAAGCCAGATTGGGTTTATATGGCCGAACATCAGGTCGTCTTCCATTTTTTTTAAAAAAATATTTTTTGTAACTAAGGATGTATTTCTAGGCATTAGGATGATCCGACGGTATAGAGAGAAGTGCAAATATGAGTATGAACTTTCCAACAGTTACTCCCATCTAGAAAGGGTCACAGTTTATGATAATAAAACTAAAGTCCAAAAAGTGTAAACTTCTATTTCAATTTCTCATTTTAGGGGATCGAGAATTAACAGTTTGAATCAATAATTTTTTTATTAAAAATTAAAAATTGATTAATTATATTGTTAGAAACAAAATATTAGAATTATTTATAAATATAGTAAGTCGTATGACTTTTCAATATTTCAATTTATTATGTCAGCTAACATATATAAATATTTAAATAAAACTTTACGATATTCGTGAAACTTATAGAAATGACTCAGAGTTTCAAGTACATCCACTGAATTACATGGATTATGATTTTTCTACACCCCTTAAGTATACTTACGCAAGATAATTTTTGAAATCAAAAGTTGAGTTCAATCCCTTCTCCCCCTTTTTTTCAAAAGTTTTATTATTTATTTATATCTTTTTATTTTGGTTTTAGAACCAAAATTGAAACCGTTTGGATTAGAATCGGAATTCAAACTATTTCTTCAAGGGACGGTTTCGCTTTCTCTAAATTTTGAATAGAAAATTGATAATTCTAAAACCGAAACCAATAGTTTTGAAATCATTATTAAATCTATTTCTATTTATATATTCGGGACGGTTTCGCTTTCTCTAAATTTTGAACAGAAAATTGATAATTCTAAAACCGAAACCAATAGTTTTGAAATCGTTATTAAATCTATTTCTATTTATATATTCCTAAAGATTAAATATTGTACTGTGTCCTTCTTTGGTATATCTTTATCTTTTTACAATTACATAAAGTTTGGAGAGAATATAATATATAGTTTGAACTGATACCAAAAATACTCAATCTGATGCTCTGATTTCATTAGTTCAAAAGGAAAATTTACAATTTGCTTCTTCCATAACTAATAAATAATGCTTTATTGAATTTAGTCTATTTGATATTTCATTTTTTTTTATGCATAATACTCATTATTTTTAAAATGTGAAATTTTACTAATTTTATATCTACTCGTTTGTTGTAAAATTTAATGTGCCTAACTTGTTATTGTTTGTATTGTCTGTATGGGGATATGAATTTTACTTCGGTGAAGCCTTTGGAACAAAAATTATTGAAAATGCCATAACAGGGAAGAATTGCAGCCAGAATTTGGACATTTCCATTTCCATCATTTATTTCTTTCCAAACAAACCTTCAACCACAACAGAGAGAAGAATGTAGATTGACAACAAAAATCTCAAAATTACAAATCCAAACTGAGATGTTTCTTCCTGCTTGAGAATCCATAATATGATGCTTTGCTTGCTTTTTCTCCACTGCAACTCTATATGCATGCTATGTATTCCATTAGCAATATAGAGTTTCGAAATTTTCCTTTTTCTTCTTTGGTATTTTCTACATATACACACACAGAAACTCTGCAAAAACTATCTCAAATTCTTATTCTTATGCTTCGTGTAAAAGAATGACTTCTTTTTTTTAAAATCTTTTTTCTTTTCATTTTACAACTTAAAAGGGTAAAACAAGATGCTAAATTGAAAATCAAAATGTAGCTAATAAACGCCACTTATGCTTTGTAGAAGAAGAGGAAAAACATAGACAAAGGGCGACAATGAGTACTAAAAGAAAGGCAAGATGATCACACGATGAATGAACTATGAGTTGGGGACGAAAGTGCCAATGTAGCCAAAACCGGCGATAAAGAAGGCGAAAGCTTGGAGGAAAAGGAAAAAGAAGAAGTGGCTACTCCCAAAGATTAGGTCATAGCACCCCACAAAGAAGAGGTATGCTCCCATTCCAAGCTCCAACACATGTAATCTGTCAATACAAACATTGTAACAAAACCGATATTACAGTCCATCTTAACTGGCCAAGAAAAGTAGCATCATGTAATAAAGAAGGAATATATTTTAGGTGTAAGTATGTTACCTTTCGCCAAATCTAAATCGAAATCTTTTGGTTGCTTTGGAGGCTGTTTTAGACTTGAGTGCATCTCCAAGTTTTTCGGTCACCACCCATTCGTTTACTCTTCCAGCCTCCAACAGCCCGATGAAGGTTGCTTTGGTTCGGTGTAGTGACATTACATTCTCAAACAGGATCCAGAAAACCAGCAAATGGATTGACCTACAAATTGAAGTAGTTTAATCTGAGCATAACAAATTTAGAACGCAAAGGAAGAAATTGCACTACTCAGAATTTTTACTGCGCGGTAAAAGTTTTCATCCAATCAAAAGGTATTTTATTCTGTAAGGAAGTACAAAAGTTATCCAAATTTGAAGCAATGAAAGCAAGGGGGGTGGGGGAGAGAGAGAGTAGGGGATCAGACCTTGGAGTGCCAATGGCATTGAGAATGGTAATAATGGAGGGGATGTAAATAGCACCCCACTTGGGGACTGTAACTTCAGGGACAAGCACAGTCGCAGGCAGCACAACGCAGTAAAATACGAATGTGACCACATGAGCCACAATCTTCCTCACAAAGAAGAAGCTGTATATCACATGTACTTTCTTCCACAGTGTCACTTTCTGCAGTTAAAACAATTAATGCTCACATTATCCAAGATAATAGTTTTCAAATTTTTAAACATAAATCTTCAGGGAAAAAAAAAAATCAAAGACCTTCTACAATATTACCTTGTTTCTAATGATCTCCATAACCATCTTCCTGAACAAATTCGCTGGTCCGCAGGACCATCTATGTTGTTGGTAGCGGTAGGCCTTGAATGTGCTGGGCAATTCATTTTTCACCTTTAAAAAAAGGTTAAAATATTACTAATCTCAACGTTGGTTCTATTATATATACGTCAATCTATATAATACTGTTTTCTAGTTTTCAATCTTATGCGGAAGTTTAAACTACAATGGAGAGCCAAGATACCTTGAGAGAGCCAAGATAAACAAACTTCCAACCCTTAAGACTGGCCCGGACAGCCAAGTCCATGTCCTCGACCGTGGTCCTGTCCTTCCATCCTCCGGCCTCGTTTATTGCTGCAATTCTCCATACCCCTGCCGTTCCTGTATAAAAAAATGCTTTTGACTTTTTTGTCAAAATTATAATTCTATCCCATATTAAAAAAAGTACTATGAATGTCAAACTAATTTTTTTTTTTTAAGTAATGACCAATTTGATGTGCCCTACAATCATAAATACCCTTAAGCATGATTTCCTTTCATCTGTGCGATTCAGTTATTTCTAGAAAAGTTACCCCCACCCCATCCCTACCAATAATGCATACTCTGACACTCCAACAAGTCCTTTTCTCTCATTTCGGAATAGTAAAGCATTTACATATCCATAAAACACGTTTTCTTAATTCTCTCTATTGTAATAACCATAAATTGACATATCAACTTTATATATATATATTGGTTATATCGAGATTTGAATCCGAGATTATTGGGTTAGAAGATGGGGTTAGTGAATCCTTATATTAAATTATATTATAAGATTCATAATTATATTTTTATATATTTGTGTATATGGTAATTGTCAAATAAGAGAAAATTTAGGAATGACATAAGATAAGAATTTGAGAGATATTTGAAATGGGGTTACCGTTGAATCCAAAGAAGGCATAAGTGGAGGAGCCCACTTCTTGCTCCACCGTGAAATGATAATCAAGGGACATCTCTTGCATTCTTGTCATCAAACACTCATCCGAATTCACTGCCAGAAAAAAAAAAGAACACCACATAAACTTCTGCCACTTCACTACCAATGGTAAATCATGATATATGACATGTTTTGCTATATATCTATCTTATTTCCTAATAAATTAGGCAAAGTTAGAATTTTCAATTTAACTTTGTTCAATAATATACTAACAAATTCATATGGTAAACACTTATAATGACAAAGTATAAAGGAAAAATTAAATTTTGATAATATATAATTTTATAAATACAAAAAAATAATTTGTTGTTATATGATATTGCTCACAAATATTTAATGCGTGAAATGCCAATAAATTTCGGGTGTCGGCTTGGGCACAGAGAGAGAGAGAAGAGAGAGAAGAGAGAGAGAGAGAGAAAGAGAGAGAGCCAAGAGCGGACAGCAACCCAAAAAGGTCCACCAGGGGAAAGGGCACATGGTGTTGCTGGACTGGGAACACCTTGAATTTAAGTCAACAATGAAATGACAGCCATATCCTTCAGCTTTTCCCATAAGGTCTATAGTGTCTCCTTTATTTTTTAAAATTTATTTTACCATACTTTACCAGGCACCATTAATTTTTTTTAATTAAAATAAACAAACAAAAATTAATTTAGATAGACATTAAAACTTTTTCAGAAAAAAAGGTAGGGATATTTTCGTCCTTTTATACATTATGAAATGAGTGTCATGGGCACATTCGTCACTGTAATATTTACCACACCAAAACATCAAAACGACTGGAATTCCCACACACACACACACACACACACACACACACACACGAACGCACGCACACCAAATTTCCAAAAAAGGAAAAATAAAATGGGTAGTAATTAAAATAAAAAATTCACTGCCTCGAGAGAGATTTCTTTTTAACTCGTGTCAAGTCCAAAGGGACGGATGTTTTGGATTTTTGCTTTTGGGGGGGGGGGGGGAGGGCCTAATCTTTACCTATCCAGACAAATCCCCACCAACAAAAGTTTTTCCAAGAAAATAATTGGTAAAGAAAAAGAGAAATAATGCCAGGGCTTGCAAGAAGAAAACCAAAAACAGAGCCACCGACAGTTTTTTGGGCAGTTGAGCATTAAAAGAGCTTCAAACTATTGAATTAATGGCTCATAAAAGTTTCTAAAATAAGAGTTAAAGATGCTTGGTTGTAGGTTTTATGTGAACCGGAATTACTATTTCTTTCATTATTACTTTAAAGTCATCCAAAAATAAATTATTCTTGGATTGAGATATATAAAGAGTAATTAAAAAAAATTCACGATCTAAACATAGCACCATGTTATAATTGATCAAATTTATATAAGCATAGCTTTTTATGAATATATTAACTCTGATTTTAGAAGTTTATGTGACAGACTTATACTCGATGTCACACATTTTATAAACAATGAAAGAGTTTTTATTTTATTTTATTTTATTTTCATATAACAACTAATGAAAATATGTAACATACTCCATTGAGAAATCAAAACTATATACTACCCTTAAAAAGATTTTTTTTTTTAAAGGAAAGTGTAAAAAGGGCAATTACCAAACTTCCAACGAGCTTGAACGAGAGCAAGTTGAGGATTGTAAAGCAAAAAAGGGATGGTACGCCAGAGAAAGTCGGGTTCGGGTTGAAAGTCTGCATCAAAAATAGCTACGTAGTCGCATTGCTTCACATAGCTATGTTTCATTCCTTCTTTCAAAGCCCCTGCTTTGTACCCGTTTCTGTTGTCCCTAATCTCATATTTTATGTTTATCCCTTTGCTTGCCCATCTTTGGCACTCCATTTCCACCATGTCCTGATTTTCCAAATTAACCAAAAATTGGCAAAATCCCTTGTCATTAGTACTCATTGCTTCAAGAATGTCTGCACATTACGAAAATATAAAAATGTGCGCTTTTAAGAAATTGTGTGTTTTTTTTTTTTTTTTCCATGGAGTATGAAGAGTCCATCTGAGACACTCTAGCTCCACCAAATCCTTTGCCAATAAATAAATAAATCATTTGATAAGATCCCAGGTGAGTAGGTTTGAACATTTGCAGGAAAAGGAAAATGTGTTTTTTCAAGTTGGTGATGCAAGGAAATGGAACACAAAGAGTGTTGAATGAAAATTTAAACCTTGATTGTTGGGTCAGTTGAATCGTCGAGGACTTGAATTATGATTCTATCAGATGGCCATGAAAGCCCACAAGCTGCTCCAATTGAAAGCTGATACACCTGCACCACATTAATGCACACAAACATCAAAACCCCAGAACAAAAAATTATCAAACAAAGAACTAAATATAGAAAGGAAAATTGTTATTAACCTCTTTTTCATTGTACATTGGAATTTGAACCAGAACCATCGGATAAGCAGAATTCCCCAACTCCACATCATCCTTAATTGGTTCCCATTTGTATCTTCTCTCCGGTTTTCTTCCAAACATTTTCACAAGAACAATGACAATGCCCATATAAACCCTCTCAACGAACAACATGAGGGACATAATCAAACAAATGGCCACCAAAATTTTCAGCAAAGGAACAATTAATGGGCCTTTAATCTGAGACCAAATAAACCCAAATTGTTCTGCAAAATCATCTCTTGTTCCTGCTAAAGATTCTGGAAGAAGACTCGTGGTTGTGACACTCTCCATTTCTTATCTTCCTCTGTTTTCAAGGGGGGAAATACAGAGCAGAAAACAGAGGAGAGAGAGAGAAACTGCAAATGTGAGGTGTGAGAAGAAATGGAGAGATCTGTGAAGAATTTAAAGGAAAAGCTTTGCGAAAAGCACACGAATTTGCTCTTTGCTTTTTTCTCTGCTCTGAATTTTTGCTTCTCTGTTAAGAAATGTCAGTAACTTGCTCAAAGAACACGTCGAGAGAGAGAGATGGAGAGACCCACAAGAAAATAATCGAAACCCAGTTTAGATCACAACCTCAAAACTCGTAAAAAACAAAGCATTGCAATGGTTGTCCACAAGAAAACCAAAACAGCAAAAACCTCTCTTTTTTTCCTCTATGTTTTTTTTTTCCCTTTTTCTGTGTATAGAGTATATACAAAGGGAAGATAAAAGACAAGGGAGCTTCTGCTTCTGTAATCCGATGAGAACAGAGGCAGAAGAGAAAATGTGTGAAAATGTAAATGAGAGAGAGAGAGAGAGAGAGAGAGAGGAGAGAGAAAAACAGAGGTGAGATAGAGAGGAGTGGAGAGGGGTTTGGAGAAGGGAGTTAGAGAAGCAGGGACATTGAGAATGTCTTTATATAAACCTTCTCTTTGGCTTCTTCTACAGAGTTTTTGATTTTGGTTTTTTTTTTTTTTCAAAATTTTCTCCACTTGTTTCTTCTGTCTTTTCCACACATCTTCTTCCCTTCTCTCCCTTTTATTTGAACCCCGGCTTTTATCGCTCTCTCTTTTTCTTTACTTTTATTTTTTAATTTTTAAGTTTTAACCGTAATTCGTGTTAGGTGCAATTTGCCGGCGATAAAAGCCGGGTTGTTGGGTCAGCTTCCGGAGACTTATCTGGTGATGTCGTTATCAGCCGTTTTTGCTTTTCATTTTCTTTTTTTTTTTAATTATTTTCTCATTAATTTTTTTTAAAAGGTCATTAATGGCTATCAAGGTTAGCCAATTATGCATGTCCGTCCTAATGGACGCCGGTGCGAAGGTGCAGTATAGGTTGTTTGTATTCAATTGTAATTCAATGCTCGAAATCCTTTTTCCTTTCCCTTTTTCCCTTAAATTTTTGTCTATTACAATTAATTGAAAACTAAATAAATTAAAATGAAGAATTTTTTTCTTTACCTCTTATTTTTTTGTTCTATCTTTAATTAGATTTTTTTCCTGAACATGAATTATCGTGTCTCAATCAGTCATTTTATTTATCTCTATTTGTTCTTTCAAAGTAAAATAATTAAAGAATAACTAATATTATTATGTGTTCGAATATTACCAAAGAAAAATTAAATAGTTTAAGCATCAAACACACAGATATCAATTATTTTTTTACCTTTTTTTTTTTGAATTACTTGTTACAGCCACGTTAGTCAGAAAAATTAAATTTTCTTCTCTAATTGGCGACTCCAGTCCTTAATGGGGAATTTGGACAACTTCAAGATTAAGCACATCTATGGTGAAGCGCATTCTAATATTTTGGTTAAATTTGGCACTTCTATTTTCGGTTCTAGTTTTTATTCGGTCCATCCTGCAAGGATTGCTCTCATGTATTTTGATGATAGAAGGGCAACTGAGTATTCCGATATATTTCTTCTATGGACTGTTTAAATGAATTTCTTTTGCAGAGACATAATAATAATAATAATAATTACTATAATATATTTATATCTCACTTCATTGATAATAACATATCTTAAATAATAAAACTTGAGATAAACATGAGATGATAATTTTTTTAACATAATTTATATGACAAAGAGTTGTATCAAATATTGTCTTAAAATTTTTCAAGAAAAAATAATAAATAAAATTAAGTCTGGGAATTGAATTGTATCCGGCGGGTGTGTGAATTAATTGATACGTACAGAGAGTATTTAATTTATAGATACAAGATTCTAACTATTACTTGTGCAGAGGGTAGAAGTGGAGTAATCCTAATATATTTCACACAATTAATGATAGTTTTTAAATATATCGTTTAGTGATCATAATTTTTTTTTTTAATTTCTTAATTTGAGTTCAAATCTCATATAATAAAAAAATAAATAAATTGACCTGTCAAATTAATAAAAATATGATAGGGGATTTAGTTACTCCTTTGAGTTGAAAACTATTACCTAATGAAAAAGTGTAAAAATATTAAAATATTTATTTTATTTTGATTTACTATTTTTAAATGCCTTATATTGCCTGCCAACCTCTGAGCCGTGACCTGTGGTTTCCGCAAAAATGACGTTGTGGTTGGGAGTGGGACCGGACCGTTCAATCGAATGTGTAGTTAATGTCATTGACCGAAATACCCTCCTTACGG
Organism: Dillenia turbinata; assembly: GCA_037126225.1. Classification (NCBI taxonomy): domain Eukaryota; kingdom Viridiplantae; phylum Streptophyta; class Magnoliopsida; order Dilleniales; family Dilleniaceae; genus Dillenia; species Dillenia turbinata. Next base: position 6,864,492 of record JBAMMX010000003.1, on the reverse strand, counting down.
CGGAAGTTTCAATTCGTGGCTCACTCTGGATGGCATCCTTTTGGGAAATTCAAGTGACAGCCCCGATGTGCTACGGGAAGCATCATGGCTTTGAAGCTTTTCTTTTTCAATAAATAAAAGATGAGAATGAGCAATCAACCTGGTAATTCTTTAGATATCACCATTGTGAAGGCAACTTTGAAAAATTGCACATCGGCGGATTAATCTGGTGGAGATAATTGTCTATCTTTCTTTCTTTCTATGTAACTCCACCACTGTGCACATGTTATCTTAGGAAATTACATAAATTTCACATATGTCTCTGATATTTTATGCTTTAGCATCCAAAAATTTAAGTATCATATATTCCCCCCCCCCCGGGGGGCAAATGCCTTTATCAGATCCATCCCTGTATATAGCATCATCTGTGTAGCCATCAAGAATTGCACACCAAGTTTTGCATAAATTATACCTCTACTTAACACTTCTTTTTTGGTAAGAGAAAATAATGTTAAATATGGAACAATTCTTCTTAGTCTTCCACTTAATATATTATTTAATTTTATAGTCCGGCTGAGATTCTAGAGATTCAAAAATTTAATATTTAAAATTTAAATTTATGAAATATATAAATTTAAGAAATCTGTGAACGTAAAGTTATAAAATGGGGTTATGTCTCCCCAATACGATCACTAAAATTGGAATTTGCTCTGATAAAAGGAAACAATTAAATATATGATCAGCTATGCTTACTTGTACTTCCTTTTTTCCTATTTGCTTTTTTCATATAGATTAATAAACACAATAAATAATATATCACATCATCTAATTTTATAATAATTTTACCATACTACCCCTTTATTTAAAATTAAAACAAAAGAAAAAATAAAAATATTTTATTACACTTGTTGGTTAGGAATTAATTAAGTGAACAAATATTTTATGACTTTTGAAAAGAAATACGAACAAAATGAGAAGGATGGAGTATTGAAGATGGAAAATTTGTCTCAGTAGCTCTATTTCTGCATGCCTAACCGGGCAAGAGTATATTGTATTTTTTTTAAATCGGATTGTTATCATCGATTATTATTTGAATTTTATCTAATTAATTCGATTTGAATACTGTGAGTCTATAAGGGGTTGACTCTCTCAAATTCTATCTCTTTATTTTTTTGAGATTTATAATTAAAAAAATATAATATTTTATTATTATACACGTGACTTTGCTGCATGAGTACGTAGTATAAAAGCAATCAACGACTCCTTGGTCCTCGGCTTAGAGACGTGTTTAATGCACGTCAAACTCAGATTCGTTCAATTAAGTCTAGACCAAAAACAAATGAAAGTTTTGTATGATTAATTTTTATTTTTTCATAATTGATTGTTATTATCTAAAAATTTAATTAATTCGATGGATGTATAAAAACCAATTTAGTAACTTGTACAGGGAACTCTTTGTCATGCTTCACTGATTGGCTTTATACTTGCCTACTTTATTTGTCCACATCAAAGACATTTGGGAGATTATTTTCCTAACAAAATACGAGCTAGAAATTCTAAACAGGGTTATTGGTGATTTTTACTCCCTCACTTTGGAGGTAACAGATCACAAATATTTCTCTCGGTTCCACCAGCCGATGTTAGGCTAATATTCTGAAAAAGTATTCTGCTTGATTTAGCTAATATCACTTGTTTATTATCTAAATCAAATCATATAAACCCTTTTCCAACACTGAAGGCCCCCATCCGATTCAGCTGATTCAATTTACTCCATAATTGATCCATAGAATAGAAGTCTTCAAATCTTTAATTGAATTGGGCCGCAAGGTTTCAGTGCATAATCAATACAACTAAGTGTAATCAAAATTTTTAGTATTATAAAATAAATAAATAAATAAAATCTTATGTAAAATGAGATTTTTGGAATACCAATTGCTTGTTTGTGCATAAAATTCGACAAAAAGGAGCTTTTTCCACCCTCTGATGATATTTTGGTGAATTTGAATAATAACTCTACCAAATTTATTTAATTTCATTTTGACATGTCTCACTCTCAAACCACAAACATGTCACATCTGGCCCAACTTTGTACAGTACTCGAAGGAATCAACTTTTTCGCAAGGTTCAGTGAACAATGGTACACTTGAAATTAAGAGGTTGACTAGGACTAAACTAATCTAGATCTACCAAAATTGTCATTAATCTTTCTTATTCATTACCTAATACAGTGAAGTTAATCAGTACTAAAATGATGTCTTTCTAGGAACACCCAAACTTTTACTCAAATATTTTCATAAAAAAATCTAATGTTCAAAAATTTATAAATGGGTATATTTCTATAGATTTTGTGGTCTCTATATAACAAAAATAATTTAGTACTAAAAAATGATTCTTGCAATTAATAACGTTTGAAGAAAATGTCAAGAACATGAACCCCCATTTATAACAATTAATTTGAGAAAAAAAAATCTTCGTCTTTCAATCACTACAAAAGTTATAAACATAACAAATTTTATATTTTTATATCCCATTTTGTCAAATAAAATATATATTTGACAAATGGCCAAGAGCTTCTCTAGTAAGGAGTCCTGTTTAAACCCTAAAACTACAAAGACCAAATCTTTTTGAAAAAGAGCTCACATATTATCCCTTTTTAGTATATGTATGACCTTGGATTTCGAGATCAAATTCTAAATTAAATATAATTATTATTGCTAATATTTGATTTATATATCATTTTTAATAGAAATCATATAATTGTTAATTTTGTCATTTATAAAAAATATTTTAAAATTAATATTTTTAAAATTTTATTTTGTTTTCTAAAATTAAAATTAAAATTAAAATTATTACCTATTTTATTTTTTAAAAATTAAAACTAAAATTAAAATATATTTTAAAAATATTTTAAAACTAGAATCGATATGTCTTATAAACTTATTAAAATACGTGAAGCTTCTTTGGAGTCCATCTAGGTCAGTGTCCAGTACCCACTCAACACCTTTGGAGAGACGAAGAAACAGGGATGGATTCCTTCCGATTTCCATATTGTAAAATAGTAAATGAGCTTTCTGAAGCTCCTTAGCCTTGCAAAGGCAGTGAATTAGACTCTTGAAGGTAACAACAGATGGAATGCATTCAAATTTCTCCATTTCATCAGTTTTGAGGGTGAAAATCGAAGGAAGACGCTCAGCACTTTGTGTGCTTTTTCCAGCGGAGTCGAGGCCGTCAAAGGTGAGATCGAAGGAAGACACCATTTTCCTTCTTCTTCTTCTACTGCAGCTGCTTCTTCCGAATATGGGTTTTACGTAAGAGAGTAGAGAGAGAGGGAAAAAAAAACCCGTGGGAGGGTTTTATCCGTGGGCAAAAAGTGAAAAGAATTTATCTTGGATTTTGTCCGTGGGGGTTTCCATGGAAACCCATTAATTTAGTTAGGTTTCACAGAATCTGTATTTTGAGGGTTTAAGTTTAATTCCCAAACTTTCATTCATATTTCTTTAATCCAAATAATTTATATGGTTTCAATCTTATTCCTAATTCTCATATTTTTTAATCAAATATCCCCTAAATAAGTTGACCGGGTGTAGACATAAAACTAATATGTGTATATAAAGTTATTTTCTTTGTAATATTAAACATATAGATAGAGGATGAGTTAAAAAAAATTCATGAAGAGTACTATAAATGAGAGTAGTAATTAGAGTTCATATTGAACATTTTATAACCAATAAAAATGCTTCCAATAATATTCACTGAGAAATTGCAAAATTAGTCGGCTTGCAAGATAAATCCTCTAATCTATGATTAGGACAAAGAAATAATTTTAATTTAATTGATCAATTTGGATTGACTTTGGTTCGTTTAAAAAGTTTAAAAAATTTGATTCGAGAAACTATATATGGAGTAATTAGGTATAAATTGCTGTTCTTGCTTATGGATCCAAACTTGGATGATCTATTTATGATCAGGATGAAACTTGTATGAAATTAAGTGGAGCTCCAAAATGACTAATGTTGAAGATTCAGCGAATGATTTGTGGTTGGGGTTGAAATGCAACCAGAACCCAGAGAGCAAAATGGTGGGAGAAAAGTCATCTCTCTCAATAAACTGCACCTTAAATGCACATGGAGCTTGCTCTTGTGAGGATGTGAACCATCACCCTGAAGGCCCCACGTTGACGGCACTGATATAATCGCGAACTTTGTAGATTTAATATTGCATAATATGGTTAATACTTTTTGTATAATTATTAAAAAAATTAAAATTATTATTAAAATTGAAAGAACTACTAGCTTTATTAACGAATGAATGATAAATTGAAATCTTGAAATTATTATTATTATTATTATTGATCAAACCAACCGAAAGCAATAAATTGTTTCAACCAAATTCCAAACTGTTTCTTGTGATCATAGCAACAGTGTCATTAAGCATCACGTCGTGTTATATCATCTACTGTCAAGTCATTTGATCAAGAAAGGAAAGGAGAAAAAAACAGGGACTTCCACAGACCGATCGACCCGTCGCCCTAAGGCTAAGTTTGGTTGGCGAAGGCGAAGGCGAAGGGGAAGTAAAAAAAGGGAGATTTACATTCGATGAAAGTAAATATATATATTTTTTATATTTTTTATTTTTATTTGATAAGGATGAAAAAAAATGAGTGATATTTTTTTTATTTGATTAGAATGAAAAATAAAAAAAATATATTATTTTATTTACTTTTATACTCTTATAAGGAATCCCAATTTATTTTAGTTTCACTCAACTTACTTTTAGTATAAAATACAAAATCTTACAAGTAAAATTAATTTTTTTAAATAATATTAAAATTATTATTATATCAATAATTTTTTTTTTAAAAAAAAATCAGTTAATTTCAACTAAACCTAATTTAAACATTTTCAAACGCAGCTGTTAATTACTCTAAAATTATTTTGTATTACAACTCAATTAGAATATTATATGCTCCAAAAGTAATTATCGAATTAGACTCAACCGGTACTAATACCACCCATATGTACGTGTTTCATATTTTATACTGTGGGTGGGGAGAGTCCCTCTTTTTACCCTTTTGCGTCCTTGAATAGAGTAATCCTCTGAGAGTTTTCAACCCATCGCAAAGAAAATAGAATCACTTTTATTGATCAGCTATACTAATCTTATATTAAAATATTTTTGGGTGGGATTAATTAATAATTTACATGTTATATAAACAAGAAAAATATCATCCCAATAAGTGAAATTTTTTATCTAAGAAATTCATGAAGTAGGGAAACAGATATTGTTACCAAGACAATCGAGGGGTGTTGCGGTGTGGTGTGGTGGGGTAGAAAATCTAATCCCTTAGAGAGATATGCACTGATTGTTGTGAAGAAGACAAGTCGTAGACATTTCCACATTCTTGTTTCTTGTTTTCGATCACGAGATTGTATTATATAATTCTTACATAAAACAACTGGAATGCTGTCCGCCAAATCTGAAAGCGTGTCAGTTTTCGAATCTAATAAACTAATGATGTGTCCAAGATTGTATTGTGAGCAAAAAATTGGTTGGTGGGTGCACTCAGGTCCCATTGAGCCCAAAGACATGATGCCACATCTGCCTTGTCTCTCTCTCTCTCTCTTTCTCTCTCTCTAATTGACCCCAAATCAATTAATGTCTTACTCTTCAAAGGAGGAATTTGTGAAGCTTATGCTCCCTCCCCTTCATATTATTTTGTAATGCATATTCTGCATGTTTAAAGCATAAATTTGAGGGAAAAAATTTAGAAATATAAATAATTTACTGAAAATTACACCCTTATATCCCACCGAAAAGTTACAAAATTTACAAATTGGGTTTTTTCTTTCTTTCTTTCTTTTTTTTTTTTGATTAAGAAAATATTTTTGATTTTAACCACATTATATTTATTTTGAATTTGAGCCTAATTTAACTAAGAATGCATTCCATAGTTGTGGTCAAACAAAGTAATTCTGTTTCTTTTTTTTTCCCCATTCAACTCTATCGGGAGCACAGAAATTTGTTATTGCTTTGGCATGACACAAGTAAGAGCGAAAACAAAGGATTTTTCATTTTACACAAAATTTAGTGATTAGACTCGTCGGAAAGAGGATATAGAAAAGAATATACAACTGTTCGGAAAAAAGAACTCGTTCGATTTGTCTCAATTTGTTTCAATTTTACTTTCATTTATAAGGTAGAATATTTTTCAACTAATATAAAATATATGTTTTGTAGAGAATATAATATGTTATAAGTAAAGGATTTTTTTCCATAAAAATGACAAAAAAAATAATATATATTAATAATTTTTTTTTATATTAAAAATCTCATAAAATTTTATCAGAATTAAACCTCAACCTTCACAACCAACAATAGGCCATAATAGGATTGCATTCTCTCCTCATAAAGACTTTACTCCTAAAGTTTTTTTTTTTTTCGATTAAAATTAGTGACAATAGATATTTGCATGTTAGAGGATAAAGATAGTTGATTTAGTAGGTAAATTATTATACCTTTTAATCAATATTTTAAGTTTGACCTGTAATTTGAATATGAAATCGATTATATTGAAAAATTTCTTGATGTTGATGTAGATTAGTCAGGATAAAATTTTAGATATCGGGTGATGGACCGACTCTAATGGTGCGGAAAAAAAAACGCATTGGGAAATTAATCTGTCCACTGCTCAAAAGGTTGGTGTGCAAATTTTTGTTGATCAATCATTTAGGTTTCTTTAACTTTTTAGTAGTACTTCCCCACGCTATAATCATGATGGCATATGCTTTGTAAGTCCAATTGCTATCATTTTCATATGATTAACGGATCTTAAAAAACAATCAATCACCACTGATCTTCCAAGCCCAAACTCCATATGATTTTAACGCCTAATGAAGGGCACATCGCACATTGAATTATCGATTGGCCTTCAATTTTGGGGTACCATAGTTAATATACCTTCCTTTATAATCAAAAAGAAAAAGGAAACACGTTGTGTTGGCCTATTCATATTAAAATTTACTAATATGAATTACAAAATCTTTTATATTTTTATACTTGATGGTCTGTATTGTATTATACAACATAACATAGAGATAAACAATGAAAAATTTAACATTTTTAATATCATTTCTCTAAATACATTTAATGATAACCAAAATGAATAGAGTTATCACTGACGGATAGTTGGTTTAATGAAATGAGGTGTTAGATTTTTTAATCAAGTTTTGGATTCGAAACATGTAAATAAAAAAAATTATACTGAGAGAGTCATCTCTAAATAAGATCCTTACAGACATTCAAATTGAATTAATCGAAATATGATCGTGAACATCGATCATAGGAGCCAAAAAAAGAAATGAATGGGGTTGGCTGGTCGGTTTCATACGTTGATAAGATCTAGAGGAACTTTATTGAATTTTTGGTTTCCTATTTTTTTCATGTCTCCGTTAACACTAGTTAGATTGTTAAATCTTTATTTGAAGACAATGCAGTGGTTAACAATCATTATATTATTTTATTTTACAAGAAACAATTATCACTAAATAATCACCGACCTAACAAACATAAATATCTATTATAAATAATTCTTAAATTTTATAAATACGATCTTTTAAAATTAAATTAAAAAGAAATAGAGAAGTTAAAACCATTAAGGAATTGAATAGTCATAGCCATCTAGAATGCTAGACAAATGTCATCCTTTTTGCTTTCCCATAGACTGCAGAGAGCTTTTGCAGTTGGGTCTGAAAAAAGAAATAATTCAAGCGCCTACACCACAATGACTCTCTCTCTCTCTCTCTCTCTCTCTCTCTCTACGTGGGTGGATCTAGAGTCTTGTGCTGTCATCCATCCAGCTAGCATTTACTTGTCCTTGAATTATAAGGGTGTCCCAGTATTCATGTGCATTTGCAGCGAAAGAGCAACAAAAACATTTCTTCCAAGCACAATGTAAAGTTTGATAAACCCGAATATTCCCATATTTTTTCACACTCTATGTATTACATTCATGCACTTAGGTGTTAAGAGAAACTTGGAAAACAAAAAAAGACAAAAGTGAAAAGATGAAACCTCATTTCATGAACTGAGAACAATTTGTGATGTCTCACCAACTCTTGTCACTTCTAAATTTATGACAAATGTTCCATTTCATCGGATGACAAATTTTTCATATGATATTTTTTCCTTCTGTTCTTAGATATGCCCCCATATTGAATTCTAGATCACATATGAAATAAGTGAACCATATGGAATTTATTTTTTTTAAAAAAAGAAACACTAAGTTTGGGGCTTATTGTATAGTCAGTCCATTGTAATGTGACCCACAATGTTTCAAGCGGTCCAATTCAAGTGGTCCATTGTTCTGTAGGGTGGGGGGGGGGTGCCCCTAACTTGGTGGCTCCGTACACATTGTGGCTAGCTATTCTCACCACCAATTCGAACAATTATTGCAATTTTAGGTCACAGTTAGTTACTAGCCGAAAAAATTAATATCCATCAGGTGACCTTCTTTGAAGTCATTGGTGACGCAATTAATTAATAATACTAAAAATTAATACTTAACCCAATTGGTAAAAGAAACACATATTTCTTTGGTTTTATTATCATTATTTTTTCACTAGGAAGGTGACTCTGTACAAGATGAAAGGGAGATTGTTATTATTATTTTTTCACTAGGAAGATAACTCTGTACAAGATGAAAGGGAGATTGTGAGATCTCGAACCTTCACAAATAATAAGGGATGAGGCCCTTGATGCTATTTATGGTTCTTTATAATTGACAAATCTCATAATATATAGTATATACCAAAAAAAAATTAAAAACTTATACCAGCTGATCGAATTAGAAGGAAGAATAACCTTTTAATGTGGCAAAAAAAAATATATTAAAAAATGAGAGAAAAGAACCATACGGGAGTTACAAACTTACTATAACAAATAATGCCCAAAAAAAAAAATTCTATGTCTATTCTTATTTTATTAAAAAAAAAGGTCAAAAAATAGAAAGTCAAAATAGTAAAAACAAGTCAAACGTTCCTTTCTTCTGTTAAAAGTTTGTGTCATTTTAAGCCAATCCCTCTGAACCTTGATCCAACCCATTTTTACATCGGGCCGGACTACCATTTTTGTTTTTTATGACAGTAATGCCCACCGACATTTTAGTAAGGGAAGGGCAAAAGAGAAATTTAGTTACCGCAAACAATCCAGCCTATCTTGGGCCAGGCGTATGATATTCATGCTAGGTCTGAGTCCAACAACTTCCCAAAGCTGGTCCTATCAAATTAATAATTTAAATTGCCTTAAATTATTTGAAGAATACTTTTTTATATAAATAAAAAGGTGAAAAATATTTTATTCATAGAACTTATATTTCTATATGTTAATACCAATTGTTTTTTGTTTTACACGAAATTTTAAATTTTGAACCACCAAATTAAGAAAGAAAGTTATAATTATTGAATTGTCCATTTATTATAAAAAGGAATTCTATTCAATCTAACAAAATTCAGCTCAACTTTCTTAAATTTTCAAATTTACCAAATGCATCTTGACACAACTTTTGATATTTGAAATCAACATAACGCTTCCATAACTTTCGATGTTGCACGCAAGGTTATAAAGAAGAAAGAGAGAAGATTTTTTTTTTTTTTTGGTTCCTTATGGATCAATATTTGAATTTTATTTGTCTAATATGGTTTAAACATTGTGGCACCCGTTAAAAGGTTTTTCTCATATCTCATTCCTTCATTTCCAATCACTCGACCGTGAGACATACAGTTAAAAAAGAGATGATATGAGAATTATAAGACTCTCCTTTTCTTTCCCCTTGCGTTTCACTTTCAAACGATACCAAACATATCACAGTCAATTCCAGATGAAAACAAAAACATCCCAATTCAAGAAATGCAAAAGGCACTCACAGAAAAGCTATCAAACATTCACGGATCAACCTCAACTCTAGCAACACCTTCCTTGAACTCCGCCGCCTTAGGAACCTCGACCTCTCAGACTACTAACCCCGCCACCTCACTATCCTCCTCAATCTTCTCCTCTTCCTCCTCGTCCACGTAGTTGGGATCCTTCTCGTCGATCGCCGGACGATCATCGGACAACTCGGTTTCGGCGGAGTCACGTGGGCCGTCCCGAGTGCAATTCCCGCCATTCTCCGACTTTGGTGGGCCTTGGCCCAGCCCAAGCCCATCAACTGATGCCTTTCCATTCTCTGAATTCCTTTCTCTCAATCTTTTCTCCATGTACTTGAGCGTATCCACATTGTGTGTGTGGACCTTTTACCTTCTCTACCCTCTTTCGGCCTTCTTCGTTTCCGCTCTCTGCCCGGAACGTCACCTTTCGCCCCTCTTATCCATGATCAGTATGTTCCGGTACGTTGTTTGGAGGACTTTTATCTGTTGAAATATTGAAGAATGTGACAATAGGCTACACAGAGGACATCCAAAGTCGGGTTCAGAGAGAGAGTTTTGTTTGAAGGGAGTTCGTGCCAGAAAGTTCTGCCACGTGCCTATAAGAATCCCATTTTGACATGTGTACTGCTTTTGTTATACTGACAATGAGAAAGGACAATTTGAAGAATAATGATGATGAATAATTGGATTTATTTTGAATTTCGGATAAGTTCTTTCTTTTGGTTTTCTTTTCCTTCTTTGTTTTCTTCTTAGCAAGTTGATAGCTGGCTTTTGTTTCGTTTTTGGAAACCGAATGAGCATACCAGCTCTTTGTAGGTAAATTTTCTTTTTTTCTTTTTCTTTTATTTTGTTCGAAAAATGAACGAAAACAACAAATGCTATTATTTTTTAACATTATTTCGGTAGCCCCCCTATAATAAAAATTATAATTTGAGTCATTTTAATTATTATTTAAAAATAAATTAAATTATTATAACTCTACTAAAATATAATAAGTAATAAAGTGTTTATGTGTCCATCTAATAGAATCAGCACCCTCATAATGATCAAAGTTCCTAAAACATGTTTCCAAAGTGGGGAAATAAAGAGTTCTCCTTCTCCCTACTCACTTGAGCAAATTAATATGTAAAAAAATGCTGAATTTGATTGGGCGTATATTTATTGATTTTCGAAAAGCACTCCATGATGGTGGATTCAATGTTTAAACTAATGAAACCATTCCAACTTAAATTTGGTAAACTTGGATATGTGACTTTAATTGTATGTGCTACATTACTATAGTTAGGCCATAAGCTTGGAAATTCCACACAACACCTTTGTTACGTGCACGTTACTTTAACCCTGTTCTTTAAATTTCAGGACAAAATGGCAAAAGCCTCAAAATCCCGTTGAAACTCTCCTGGAACCACGCTTCTAATTATGCACCTTCTTCACGTCTCTCAACACAAGCGACTCCAACCTGATCCTCCATCCTCAAGCATCTCAAAGGCCTCTACTTTTCTCTTCCCAGAATCCCAGTCAACATCTCTCACCGACCTTTCAAATTTATTCTCTCCTTACACTGTTCTGTTTCCTTTCCTCTTCCCACCAACTCGTTTCTCCAAAACTTAGCGATAAACCATCATGATCAACCCCACCCCACATGCATCCATCCGTATCTCATCAAATTATCCAATTTCTCACTCTCTCTTTGCAACACATCTCTCTTCGCCAACTCTTCTATCATCTATCAAATTTTTAAAGAAGATCTCACGATCTCCACGCCAAGCCAACACCCCAACAAATCCAATCTTGTCACTGCCTTCAACGATTTCAGCGTCACCCTCCTTTTTCCTTCAATTAACCTGCAGTTTTTCCTAGTCCGAGGGAGTCCCTTTTTGACTTTCTCTGTTCTTCGCGCTACTCAAGAGTTGCCCATACTCACTATTCATGTAATCCTATCAGTAACCTCAAACCTACTCTCGCACACAACACACTGTCAAGCTCGACAACAACCGAACATGGCTTGTGTACAGCTCTATGCCCATTAGTTTCTCTCGCAAAGCCTCTTCCTTGAAAAGTAGTGGTGCATTTTGTGGGGTGATCCGTATTGCAGTTTTGCCTAATCCTCAACTTGAATCAGTCCCTGACCAGTATGGTTCCTGCTACCCAGTTTCGGGGAACGCCAGTATTAACAAGCCATTTTGTTTGGAGTACAAATGGGATACAGAAGGGAGAGGAGAGCTACTGATGCTTGCTCATCCCTTGCACCGTAAACTCCTGTCTAGTGATGTTAATGTTTTGGATGATTTCAGATTTGAAAGTATTGATGGTAAGCTTGTTGGCGTTGCTGGTCATTCATGGTTACTAAAAGCTGATGTTATTGATGTTAATTGGCATTCAATCAAGGGTGTTGATGCAGATTCATATCCTCAGATTATCTGAAGGGTGTTGATGTTACAATCAAGCTTGTTTATTTGTGAAGCGGTTTTCTATATTGATTTGATTCCTGGGATTATCAATTTCTTAAAGAAAGCAATTGAGGCCATGGTTGGATGGAAATTTTGATGGAAAGCGGTTCCTCGATGATGCCAAGTGGGGAGTTATCACAGATCCAAGTGATTTTGGAGCAGAATGTAGATTTTATGAGTACCATAATCATAATTTTTATTTGGGGAATTTTGTTTATGCAGTCGCCATAGTTTCAAAGATAGTTCCAACTTGGAGGTCTAAGTACAAGCCTCAAGCTTATTCTCCTGCAGAGTTTCATGGATTGGTGGAGGGAGATATCTTCCTCTTATAACCTTCTAAGATGTTTTGATCTATAGAAATTTTATTCTTGGTCAGCAGGACTTAAATGCGTTTGCTCACTCTTTGCATCTGAAAAGTATGAGCGAGTCTGTGAACTCTTATTACTCTGCGGCATCGTTGGGATTTTCTTATGAGGCTTCAGAACTTGTTGACATTGGATCCACGATTGCAGCCCTGGAGATTCCCTCCGCTCAAACATGGTGGCGCATCGGTTTGAGGAAATATACAATGCATGGGCAGCGCCTGCCTTTGTTAGAGAGGGACTTCTGCAAGTGTTATGCTTATGCATTGGAAGGGATATATGACCCCAAAAAAAAAAATGCGTTGAAGAAGATAAAGAACTTGACTGAGTATGATGATGGAGCTCTCTCTCAAATCTTCTTTGGTGGATTTATGGTAGACCGTCTCAATGGAAAGAGATAAAGAGATACAAAGGGCTCAGGTACTTCACTTGTCTGGGGATCTCATATCTTAGGTTTTTTATTATCTTACTTTTGTCTCTTAAAAGTATCGGTCACAGAAGGGTCTATTGAGTCTTCAGAATTATTTTGAATGACAAATGCTAGGGGCATGGTGATGGGAAGGCCCAACATTTTTCAGGGATGATGAACATTTTGATTTTGATTCATGGTTTGAAAGGAGGTCATCCGACTAACCAATACCATATATGAAACCTAAAATTTGATCACATGAGGAATTGACCCATGATTGTTGGATTGAGACAAAATTTTATGACACATGCGTCTATACAAGGTTTTGTTTTCCTTCCCCCCCCCCTTTTCTTTCTTGGTCATTGTTATTTTTTCCTAATTTATTGGCTTTTTATACTCTATAGTCTAAAGTCCATACTGTTTTTTTTTTTCAATGTACAATTTTATTTGTGAGTCGTTGTTTTGTCCTAATTTATCTACTTGTACCTATATATTTGGATTTTTTTTCACTTGCATGATTTTGTTTTTTTTAAATATTTTAAAGTTTAAATATAAAATTTTGAAATTTTATAATTATTTTTTTATATAAGAAAATACAATCAAACAGAATCGAATCGAGAAAAGAAAAATAAAAATGAGAGACTACTGTTTGAACTGTCTTTTAGGGACAATTTATAAGTGTTTTAGTAATACATATTACAATTTTATATAAAATACAATATGATTAACAGGAGACTTATGTTTCGTTCGATAATCAAACTTTATATCATATGTTTATTAAGTTATATTTTTGTTATATCATTTTATTTTAAATCACGAATCAAAATTAAAATTATTATCTATTTCACGTTAAAAAATTTTCCTAAAATGTAACCATGTGACACTGTGAAATGATTACGGGAGTACTGTGATATGCACCTTTTTTCTTTTACTAGTTTCGGGCCAGACGCACGGAATATTCAGAACATATGATTTGTATTTTTTTAATTATATAAATAGTTATTATATATATAAATATCTTAATATTTGAATTCAATCCACTATAAAAAAAAATACGATTTTAGTGAAAAATTTAACGACAGAAATTTAAAAAAAAAAAATCGTCACTAATTTGTTAAGCGACGAAAAATTTTTTATCACTAATAATGCGACGTAAAAATTTAGTGACAAAAAATGAAAAATTCATCGTAAAATTAACAACGAACTATAATTTTATTGTTAAATTTAGCAACAGACAATAATTTAATCGCTAAATTTAGCGACGAACAATAATTTCGTTGCTAAATTTAACGATGAATAAAAGAATTCGTGGTTAAATATAGCGACGGATTTTGAAATTCATGACTAAATTTAGTAACAGATTTCATAATTCGTTACTAAATTTAACGATGGATTTTGAATGCATAACTAAATTTAGCGATGAATTTTATATTTATGGCTAAATTTAGCAACAGATTCTGAAATCTGACGTTAGATATCACTACAAAAAACTAAGGGTTTAGTGACAGATTTAGCGATGGAAATTTCAGAAAAATTTGTCATTATTACGTTTAGCGACGAATTTAACGATGGAAAAATTTCTGTTGCTAATAATGCGTCGCAAAAATTTAGTGACGGAAACGAAATCCGTAACTAAATTTCGCATTTAATATTTTTTTTGTAGAGCGCCCCTTGTCCACCGGCCACCGGCCACCACCGTCCCGACGCTCTGCTGCTTGCCCACCCACGTATGAACCCATCCCTTAGTTATTTTATTTTATTTTTTTGCAGAAAATATACTTTTACCCATATTCGAATCTAGATTTAAGGGGTTGTTTGGAATACTCTTAACCACTATGTCACATTAACATATCTGATATATTTATATATATTTTACTTCTTTACTTTCTTTCTAACTCTTACAATTAAAAATATAATACCCTAATTTAACAAAAATACAAAATATAAAATTATATTTAATTAAAACACAAAATTATATTTAATAGAATTATAAAATTATCTTTAATAAAAATATAAAATTATATTTGAAAAAAATATAAAATTATATTTAATAAAAATCAATGCTATAATTTAATAAAAATATAAAAGACAAATATATATTTAATGAAAATACAAAATCGTATTTAATAAAAATATAAAATTATATTTAGTGACGGAAACGGAATCCGTCGTTAAATTTAGTGACGGTTTCTGTTTCCGTTGCTAATTTGGCGGTGAAAAATAATCCGTCACTAATTAGCGATAAATTTCGATTTTTGTCACTAAATTCGTCGCTGTTGCTAAAATCGTATTTTCTTGTAATGTATAGCGACAAAATTATAGTCCGTCGTTAAATTTAGTAATGCATTGTGAAATCCGTAACTAAATTTAGCGATGGATTATAATCCATCGCTAAATTAGTGACCCATTTTTTTTAAATTACCAATTTATATGTTATATGTTATATTTTTATGTTATTTTATTATTATTATTTTTTATTTTATTTGAAACCCTAGACAGTCGTTCGTTTCACTAATATCGAGGCGGTTGAGCAGAGCACAACCAGACCAGGATGTTGGATGAAACCAAACCAAAACCTGAAAACCAAACATTCCACAAATATAACATTGCCTAATTAAATAAAATTTGACTCTCATCTCATGACATGACAATATGTAATGTATTCCTCCTCCTCTTCAGTTGAAACAACAGTTTGAACGTCAATAGATATTCTCTTTGGCAATCCGATATAGTCATTCGTCCCCCAATATAGCCGTTGTTGCTCAACAATGACCGAGTTGCTGGGCGGTTCAACGCTTGAATTGGAGTTCCTCAGTAGCTCGAAACCTTGTGTAGTTGGAAGTTTCTCGGTCGTTGCAGATATATAGCGGAAGAGTGAAAGCCAAATTGATGCGTTGGGAAGAGAACTTCACCTCCTTTTAAATTCAACGGTAAATTGAGAGAGGTGGGAGCCTAAAAATTTTAGGCGTGAGAGTGAATAAAAATCAAAAGGAAGAAAAAAAACCAAAAATGTGTGGGATCGCGCATTTGTGCAGGAGAAACTAAAGAAAAAAAAATTAAAAGAACAGAAAATAAAAACAAAAACAAAAATTAAAAACAAAAGAAAAAAAAAAACCAAAAAAAACAAAAAACAAAGCTCAAAATAGTAAGCACAAAATACAAACTAACAAAAAAAACAAGAGAATAAAAAAAATAAACAAAAGAATAAAAAAAATAAAAACAAAATAAAACAAAGAATAAAAGGAATAAAGAAAACAAAATAAAAAAAATAAAAGAATAAAAGAATAAAAAAATAAAAAAATAAAAATACAAAATAGGAGGGGCGGTGGTGGAACCGCCCCTCTTATGTTGTTTTGTTTCTTTGTTTTTCTTTTGGATTTTTTTTTGTTTTTGTTTTTTATTTTTTTATTTATTTTGTTTCCAAAAAAAAACAAAAGAATAAATAAAATTACTGTAAAAAACAAACTAATAAAAAAAAACAAAAAAATAAAAAAAATTTAACATAGGAGGGGAGGTTCCACCATCGATGGAATCGCCTCTCTTATGTTGATTTGTTTTTTTTTTTTTTTTTAATTCTTCTATATTTTTATTCTTTTGTATTTTTAATACTATCATTATATTACTACTAATTATAATAAATTCATCATAATTTAAATTACCGTTATATTATTACTATATTATTATTAATTAACCTAATAGTAACTATTATTTTATTTTATATCATAATCTTACCATAATTTATCATAAAATTACAATATCTTATTGTTACCAATTATATAGTAATAATGTCACATTTACTACGGACAATTAATAACCATTTTAATTAAATATCTTTTTTACAAACGATACAATATATATGTTAACATAAGTATAGAATTATGAATATGGTATGATTAAGAAGATCCAAATAGAGACTCTTTTCAAATCGTGACTAAAGTTGCCACCACCGTTCAAATGGTAGATGCCATATACAGTTGGTAAAATATATCTATTAACATAAATGAAAAATTTATGTAAAAGATATTGTTAAGTAGCCAATAAAGAGGAGTTATATAGAAACTATTTTAAAACCGTTTCGTTGAGCAACGAATAACTCTTTGTAAATTTGTTGTAAATTAGCGATGAAAGAGTTATTCGTTGCTCAATTTATTGTTAATTTCAGTCCTAAATTCCATTGCAAAAACTGTCTTTTTTGTAGTAATCATTTTCTATACTATTAATTTATTTATATAATATAGTAAATATAATGATGATCATGTATGTTTCAGAGACAACACAAGTGGTAAAACTTTCTTACTTTCATTTTCCTTTCTTCAATTCAATTTCACTTGTTTACATTTTCTTGTACTAAAAATAAAAAAAAAAACAGTGATAGTTATTTTTTAGAAATAATTATATTTAATAATAATATTTATACCAAAAGAAATAATAATACTCTAACTATGATATTAAAGTTTGAAGCATATAAAAGATAGAGTATGCTAGTATACACAGATTCCAGTTTTAATTTACATGGATTAGATAATAACATTAAGCAACACTAATCAAATTATAATAAAAAAATAGGTATGAAGATATAAATTTATAAAAATACACATTAAGAAAAATATAAAGAACATGATATGCAACAAATTAAGATATGGTGTAGCGGAGGTTTTTTTTTTTTTCTTTTGGAATATCTGAGTAGGAAAATAATGCATGACTTTAGTTGGTTACCTCACCCAAAGAGCAAGAAACTGTTTTCTTTGAATACTTTTATGAAACAAATCAGGTAATATTATAAAATTTATATAAATAATTTAATATTAAATTTAATATTTTATAAATATTTCAATTTTAATATAATATTATAAGTATTCAATTATTTGTAAAAGAAAAAAGAAAGCAAAAATTTTAAAATAAATTTTGCATAAAAAGTTTAAAATAAATTTTTCAAAAAACAATTGCAAAAAAAGGGAACAAAAAAGAAAAAAAAAAGTAAGTTTGAAAAATCACTAAAAGAAAGCAAAAATTTTTAAAGGAAAATATTTGCAAAAAGCAAAAAAGTTTTATTTAAAAAAAACACAATTTTTGCAATTTATTAAAATAAAATTTCCATAAAAAAATTTTTACAAATAAAAGGAAAGAAAACAAAAGGCAAAAAAATGTAAGTTTGAAAAAATTATTAAAAGAAAACAAAAATTTTTAAATATGTGTAAAAAAAAGGAAAGTAAAAGTTTAAAATAAATTTTTCATATAAAGTTTTAAAAAAATATTTCCATTAAAATTTTTTACGACAAATAAAAGAAAATATTGCATAAACAATTAAAATATTTATCCAATCTATATTAGTATTGTTCCTGGTGAATAGAAAAGACACCGGGAGAGAGAGAATTGATTTTAAAATTAATGATGATGGGAATTGTGATGGAATTTAAAAAAGATGAAAATTTTCAGATCCTAAATTTAATGATTTAAGAAATATAAAATATGAAATTAAAATATTAATGATAAAAATAAAATAAAAATATATAATTAATGCTAAAAAATGATTTAAATGATGACAAAATTAATAATTTGAAAAAATATGAAATTTCAAATTAAAATATTAATACTAAAAAAAATTAAAAAATATTAATATTATGAAAATTAAATATCTTACATATGTAATATTTTATTTTTTACTTTAAACTTATAAGAATTAGTATTTAATACAAAATTTATATAAATATTTTAATATTTAATTTAATGTTTTATAAATATTTTAATTTTAATTTAATATTATTAGTATTCAATTATTTGAATATATATATTAAATATTTAATATATAAATTTTTTAATTTTTAAATATTAATTACTTAATATTATCAATTAAATAACTTTCCTTTTTTGCAAAATTTTTTATAAAAAATTTATTTTAATAATTTACAAAAATTGGAAAATAACCAAATATTTTTGGAATGTTTAATTTTTTTTTTAATAAATCAATTTAGAAATTATAATTATACTGAAACTGATTAATTAAAAATGAACAAATTTATTTTTCAATAAATTTTTAATTATAACGGAAATTTTTGTTAATGTGTTTTTGATTTTGAAACATGGTACCAACACAATATATAACAAAATTTATTCAAATATATAATAAATCAATTTATTCAAAATATTTTTATTTTATCTTATTCTGCTTATAATATGCATTTGTTAAAATGAAAGTTTTTTTTCATAAAAATATAAATATTTATATATAAAAATTAAATATTTCATTA
The DNA here is from genome assembly GCA_037126225.1 of Dillenia turbinata. NCBI lineage: Eukaryota > Viridiplantae > Streptophyta > Magnoliopsida > Dilleniales > Dilleniaceae > Dillenia > Dillenia turbinata. Next base: position 6,845,121 of record JBAMMX010000003.1, on the reverse strand, counting down.
AAAAACTAAAATGATTGTTATATAATTATTGTATTAAAACACATTGCAATTCCATTTTATTTAATTTCAATTTTTCTTAAAATATCTCGAGTTTCAATTAGCTATAATATTTTTTTTATATTCTTAGTGAAAATGATAAATATAGGATTATAGAAAAACAAAATACAGTCAAATTATGATGATCATAACATTTTGTTGATATTAAATATATATAAATTTAAAATTATAATGATTATATTACTATTATTAAATAAAAAACATGTGAATATAATTTAATAAATAAATAAAAAATAAGATAATAGCCAAATACAAAAATATATGATTCCATTCATTCAATTTGTATTATTTTTTATTTTTATTCAATAATAACGATATAAAATCAAAATATTAATGATAAAAATAAAATAAAATAACATGAAATCAATGATAAAAAAACAATTTAAATGATAGTAAAATTAATAATACAAGAAATATGAAATTTCAAATGAAAATATTAATATAAAAAAATTATTAATGTTACAAAAATTAAATATTTTAAATACATAATATTTTATTTTTAATCCTAAAGTTATAAGAATTAATATTTAATATAAAATTTTTATAAATAATTTAATATTTTGTAAATATTTTAATTTTAATTTAATATTGTAAACATTTAATTATTTGGATATATATATATATTTTTTAGTTTAAGAAGCAAATGAAAAAAAAAAATAAAGAAAAGATTACGGTGTTAGTTTAAAAAAAAAAAATCTTTTGGTGTGAAAAAAAATGTTATGTTATATGTACGGGATTGGGGAGTGGGGATGGGAGAGAGAGAGAGGGAGAAGAGACAGGGGGGTTGGTGGGTCCGTTATATGTAGGGGATTGGGCCGTGCCGATGCACAGGATATTCAAAAATATGATTTATATTTTTTTAATTATATAAATAGTTATTATATTATAAATATTTTAATATTTAAATTCAATTATTTTTATACTATTAATTTATTTATATGATAATATTATTAGTAAATATAGTGATAGTCATGTGATTTTTATGGACTATTCAAGCTGTAGAGACTCTATTTTTATCCTTTATTTTTTGATTTGATTTCATTTGATTATATTTTCTTATATAAAAAAAATAGTGATGATCATATTTGAGAAATGATAATATTTAACAACAATATCTATACCAAAAGAAATAATACTCTAAATGTGATATTGAAGTTTAAAACATATAAAAGATAAAATATGATAGTATACACAGATTTTTGTTTTAATTTATATGGCCTAAATGACAATATTAAGTAAGACCAATCAAATAGTAGTAAGAAAAATAGATATAAAGATATAAACTCATAAGAATTTACATTAAGATAAATATAAAGAATATGATATTCAATAAATTAGGATACAATAGAGTGGAGTTTTTTTTTTTTTTTTTGGGAAACACCCAAAGGACAAGAAACCGTTTTTTTAAGACCCTTATGAAACAAATGAAATAATATTATAAAATTTATATACATAATTTAATATTCAATTTAATATTTTATAAATATTTCATTTCTAATTTAATATTGTAAGTGCTCAATTATTTGTAGAAAAATGTAAGCAAAAGTTTAAAAATAAATTTTTCATAAAAAAGTTTAAAATAAATTTTTCATAAAAAGATTTTTGCAAAAAAAGGAACCAAGAAGAAAAAAATGCAACTTTGAAAAATTATTGAAAGAAAAGAAAAATTTTTAAAGGACAATATTTATAAAAAGAAAAAAGTTTTATTAAAAGAAAATATGCAATTTTTGTAAATTATTAAAATAGATTTTCCATAAATTTTTTTGCAGATAAAAGAAAAGAAAAAAAAAAAAGCAAAAAGAGGTAAGTTTGAAAAATTATTAAAAAGGAACAAAAAATTTTAAATATTTGTATAAAAAAAGGAAAGCAAAAATTTTTAAATAAATTTTCCATAAATACTTTAAAGGAAAATATTTCCATTAAAATTTTGTAACAAAGGAAGGAAAATATTTCATAAATAATTATACTATTTATATAATCTGTATTGGTATTGTTTTAAGTGAAGAGAAAAGAGACAGGAAGAAAAAAAAATTTGAATTCAAAATTAATGATGCTGGGAATTGTGGTAAAATTTAAAAAAGATAGAAATTTTTAAACCCTAAATTTAATCATTTAGGAAATATGAAATAAGAAATTAAAATATTTATGATAAAAAAATGAAATCAATGCTAAAAATGATTTAAATGATGGTAAAATTAATAATCTAGGAAATATAAAATTTTAAATTAAAATATTAATGCTCAAAATAAAAAAAAAAATATTAATATTATAAGAATTAAATAATTTACATATGTATATCTTATTTTTAACCTTAAACTTATAAGAATTAATATTTGATATAAAATTTATATAAATAATTTAATATTCAATTTAATATTTTATAAATATTTCAATTTTAATTTAATATTGTATGTGTTCAATTATTTGAATATATATATTAAATATTTAATGTATGAATTTTTTAATTTTTAAATATTAATTATTTAATATTACAAACTAAATTTCTTTCATTTTTTGCAAAATTTTTCGATGAAAAATTTATTTTAATAGTTTACAAAAATTAAAAAATAACAAATATTTTGAGAATATTTAAAATTGTTTTTTTAATAAATAAATTTAGAATTCATAATTATATTGAAACCGATCAGTTTAAAATGAATAGATTTATTTTTCAAAAAATTTTTAATTTTACTGAAGATTTTTGTTAATGTGTTTTTGATTTTGAAACATGGGAACCGGCACAATATATATATATATATATATATAAACTTATTCAAACATATAATAAATTAATTTATTTAAAAATATCTTTATTTTATTTTATTCTATTTATAATATACATTTGTTAAAATGAAAGTTGTTTTTCATAAAAAAATATAAAATTTTATATTTAAAAATTTAATATTTCATTAAAAAACTAAAATAATTGTTATATAATTATTACATTAAAATACAATATAATTCTATTTTATTTAATTTCAATTTTTCTTAAAATACTTCTTAAATTTCAACAAGTTATAATATTTGTCTCATGTTTTTAGTAAAAATGATAAGTATAGGATTACAGAAGAATAGAGCACAGCCAAATTATGATAATTATAACATTTTTATAGATATTAAATATATATATATATAAACTTAAAATTATAAAAATTATATTACTATTATTAAATAAAACTTGAAAAAACACATGAGTGCAATTCAATAAATAAGATAATTCCTCCAAACTTAAACAATAAATAAAATAATACCCAAATAGAAAAATATATGATTCCACTCAATTATATTATTTTCTATTTTTAATCAACAATAAAAATATCAAATTAAAATATTAATGATAAAATAAAATAAAAAATATGGAATCAATGCTACAAAAGATTTAAATGATAGTAAAATTAATAATTAAAGAAATATGAAATTTCAAATTAAAATATTAATGTCAAAAATAAAATAAAAAATATTAATGTTGTAAGAATTAAATATTTTAAATATGTAATATTTTATTTTTAACCCTAAAATTATAAGAATTAATATTTTATATAAAATTTATATAAATAATTTAATATTACATTTAATATTTTATAAATTTTTTAATTTTAATTTAATATTGTGAGTATTTAATTATTTAAATATATATATTCTTAATTTAGAGTGTAAATGAAAGAAAAAAAAATTAAAAAAGATGTAAATGAAAAAAATAAATGTTGTGATAAAAAAAAAATGATGTTATGTTACATAAGGGGATATGGGAAAATGGGGATGAGAGAATGTAAGGAGGGGGTGAGAGAGAGAGAGAGAGAGAGAGAGAGAGAGAGAGAGAGAAGTGGGGTGGGCGGAGAGAGAGAGGCTGTGGTGGGGGCCACAGAGGGAAAGAGAGGAAGAAAAGGGCGAACAAAGTTTGAGAGAGAAGAGGGTGGTGGGGGCCACAGTGAAAAAAAAATTGGACGAACAAAGCCGGAGGACGAAACTCATCCGACCTTTAGTCGCTTTACATATATTATTATTATTAGGATAATTAGGATTCTTTTTTATTTTTCTTATTTTTAATTAATTAAAAATAAAAATATATTTAAAGTATAATTACTATTTAAATAGCAGCCTCACCGAAAATATCACGTAGTTGTTTTGTAAATCAATGACCACTTTATTTAACAACAATAAAATAAAAGGGTTATTATTTAAAATATTATGATTTGAGATTTAATTTATTAAAATATTATAATTTTTATCGAAATCGAAAAATTGACTTTAAAGGGACCATTAGCAATCTCTCCCTCTCAATCTTTGCTCGCAGCCCTCTCGAGCTGAAGTTTTTATATTTTCATCTTTTCTTTTTAAATTAAATCTCACTTAATTGCTTCTTATATTAAAAAAAAGAAAAGAAAAAAAATCTTTCTTCACACTGACACTTGAGAGAGAGAGAGAGAGAGGTGGGGAAATGTCGGTCATAAGGTACTAATGTCACTTTATTCCTGGGTCCCACCTTTTATCGAGACCGTTCCCCACGTCTCTTTTTCTCAATCTTTTTTACAATGACACTTGAATTAATTTTAAAGTGGAATGTTTCAAAATCAATTTTAAAAATCGATTTTTTAAAAATCAATTTCATTAATTTTTTTTTCAAAATCTACTTTATTAAAATATTTTTATTTTCAGGTTGAGAAACATTTTGAACAAGCATTTTAGGCAGATTTCTAGGAAATCAATGTCAAGAAATCCAATAGGTATCACAATATTTTAATAAATTCATTCTCAAATTATAATATTTTGAAAAATAACCTGACAAAAAAACATTAAAATAAAAAAACAAATGCAAAGACAAAAGTGGACTTGAAAAGTTGGGGGAAGTCGTCTTGAATGCCCAGACCCATAGGCTTCCCGATCTCCCTCTCTCCCATTGCGAACGTTTGCCACAGGTGAATTAGGTGCTTCATAATCTCCTCGCAGTGCACTCTAAAGATCCCTTTGCATCGGAACCCATTATGACGCATTATCTATAAACTGACTCCACACTTCAGAGGTAATTTTGCTTCACCTGATTCTCACTTACACTAGGGTTTTGATGAATGATTGAAGAAACCCCATCAGGGTATGTGATCTGAGTATTGGAGATCACTAATTTTGGCTATTCTAGCTCACTCTTCTGTACCATGTAGTAACCACAGGCGTTTTTCTTACTGGTTTCCTTTTCCACTGCCCCTCCTATTTTCTGCATTAGATTTGATTTGATAACTGGGTCTGCTCATGACATTGGACTTCGCGTCCATCCATATGAAGCGATCAAAATTCCATTACATGTTTCCAGACTGACTTGTCAGAATCCCTGGAGTAGTCTTTGTACCCAAAAAAAAAAAAATGCCGAATTTGATTTGGCACGAATTTGTTGGTTCCTCAAAAACGCTTGATAATAGAAGGCACGGTGTTTAAACTAATGAAATTTTGCCAACTTAGATTTGGTAAATTTAAGTAGATAACTTATTTTGTATGTGTAATGTTTCCCTATCTAGGCCATTAGCCTGTGAGTTCTACATAACAGCTTGTTATGTTCTTGGTACTCTTAACATGCACTAGTTATTTAAGTTTCAGGAGAAAATGGCAAGCTTAAAGTCAGAAAAGGTTGTATTGAATGAGGGTGATGAAGCAAATAAGATCGAAGATAATTCAAGCATTTCACTTTGCTTGGAGAAGTTGAATATTGGTCCGCAAAAGAAACTTCTTGTTTTCAGCTTCAATAGGGTCCTCATGAATAGGATTTATCGCACTGATAAGGTTGTTCCCAGAAATCGTAGACCTGATGGGGTTTATCGAGCTCATCTAGGTATGTACCATACTTAGCTAATGTGCACCTTATTGCATTCCCGAGGGTTGGGGGTGTTGGTTGGGATCCTAACTCTTGTTATTTGGTCTGAAATCATATCAACTCCATGAATTATCATTGACAAAAATACTTTATTGCATTGTGCACTAATTCTGTTATGGTGCTTTCTATGGTTGATATCGTTAGCAAAAATTCCCTTCATTATCATTAACAATTTTAAATCATATAAATGTTTGAGTCTTTTATATCATCCCACAAGTGGATGATGTGAAACTTTTTTTTAGAACTATTTTGGATGGATTACTTTTTCTAATAGATGTTGGCCCTGATTTGCTTCAACAAATTTTAACTTGTTGTGGTCTGGTGATTTTGGGGTCAAGTAGGGGAAAAGTCCTGTTTCTTGTTGGTCCTAGATAATTCTTTGTTAGTACTTTCATATTACTAATCCGTACCTGCCTTCCCTCTCTCTCTCTCTCTGTGATAGTTTATAAGAGACCTTATTGTGAAGGATTTGTGAAATTTTGCTTTGAAAGGTTTGAAGTGGGAATTTGGTCTTCTGCAGAGGAGTTAGTAGCCAATACTTAAACCACCTTTCATTTTTTTTATTCTTTATGACTACTTGTATTTGATGTTGTTTTTTCTTCTGATGAGCCTCTCCTAGACGGAATATTCTTGGAGCTTTGGACAACGTGTTGGGAGCAGAATTCAAGAAAAAGTTGTTGTTTGTTTGGGTAAGTTTGTCACCTCAGATTTGAAATACAAGTTGTACCTTATATGCCACCAAAGCATAGTCAGCTACTCAGAAGTTGATACATGGTTTCTTTAAGAAATTAAGTAGTTTAGGGTACCATAGTTTGGGGTACCAAGTTTGATTTCTCATTCTTGTTTGCAAATAAATGCAGTTGAGATAGTCTTACTAAAATTGTCATATATTTTGTCTCTGGTTACAGTTTGCAACTTGCTCTTTGTAAAATTACTTTTTGCTTCTCGTTGATATGAATATGTGGTGGTTTCTATAAATTTTCTTGTATTTTGTTGGATTTGATTGGTATGTTGTAGGACCAAAATGATTGCATTGATACGGGTTTCCAAAGCCTGGAGAACGAGAATAAGCCTTTATTTTTGAAGGATTTGCTGAAGATATGGGAGTTATGGCCCGGACGATTCTCTCCATCAAACACATTGTTGATCGATGAAAGACCTTACAAGGCTCTAATTAATCCAGTAATTTTGAATCTCATTGTACCAATGTGAAACCCTTTATTGGCTGTCATTCCGTAGCTAACTCTTGTAATTCTTGCAGCCATGCACAGGAATTTTTCCAGAGCCTTACAGGGTTGAGAATCCTGGAGATGATGCCCTTGGTAAAAACATGCCCAAAAGTTTGTTATACAACATTTTATGTTACTATTTTGATATGTGGTGTTTGCTAAATATGTGATATATATATTTTTTTTGGCATGTCAAAAGGTCCGAAAGGAGAATTGCGGATGTACTTGAAAGGCCTTGCAGATGTTGAAGATGTGCCTTCATACGTTAAAGAGCATAAATTTGGACAGCCAGCGATAGCACCAGGCCATCCTGACTGGGGTTTCTATGTAAAGGTTTTGGACAAATATGGCCCGGCAATAATTCAGCAAGACATGAAAACAGCACCATCCGAAGCTCATGTCAAGTGAGCACTCGTCCGTGTCATACTTGTGTGATATTTGAATGATGATTGAAATTAGTTTTCAGCTAGATTTTTTATTAGGAACATTTGCTCTGTACAACATTGGAATTTATGTTGCTTACACAGTGGTACTATAAATTCGACGGTAAGAGAGCACATCATTCGGAAATCATATTTTTTTAAACAAATAGTCAACTTTAGTATGATTTGACAGATAAGGAAGGTTGTGGTGTTGATGCAGAGGAGCATGCTCCGAAGCCATCAAAGCCTTACTGCTTCAAATTGGATGAGGCCTGTTTAACGATCTAATAAGGGAGCTGCAAATGATCAAATTCTATTTTACAATTCCCATGATTTATCTATTTTGATATGGTGTGTCCAGAAATGTTCTTGCAAGATTTAAAATAAAATAGGGACCACGATCACGTCATGCAAGTTATGTTTTGACATTTCACTTTGTTTGGAGAAATTGAGAATTGCTCCGAAAATGAAACTTCGTGTTTTCAGCCTCAATGGGGTTCTTGTTATTGGGATTTATCTCTGTAATAGGGCCAAAATTCCTGCAAATCGTTAATATGACGGGCCATTTTGAATTTTCAAATGATCTGCAATTTTTAAGAGAAAATTTCTATTTAAAATAGGTTTGAAGTGCTCCTGGTTGTTGCTGTTTTTAATGAACCATCAATATTCTACTGAAGGGATCATATTATTATAAATGGGGCACTTTGATTTCGGATTATATTTTTCACGACAGAATGTGAGGGCGAGATGGATCTCTTTTGCCCCCTTGTAGCAGTACTTGGGCGCATTTTAGCATGTTTTGAACAAAACTCAAAACATGATTATATGATTTTCAAGTCCTTGTTAATTCTTTGTTTCTTAAGAAATGATTTGTTCATAACGATTAAAATATATTTGATCTTGTTTCTAAGTTTATCAAATTTTATCTGTTATTGTTCCCAAGCATATAATTTTACTAGAGGCATCTACATACATTGAAAAACAGTTGTACGCTGTTATTCTTTAGCTAACAAAAACAATGTAATTCGCTGGTGAATAATTGATATGATAGAAATGATTTTAGATTCTTTATTCAAGACTCGATTTTGAATTTTGAGAATGTAAAGAATTACATTGGAAGAATTTTTTGTAAAGAGGGTCTGACAATAGTTTGAATCAGATCAGTTAAAATATGATTTCGGATCTCGATTGATGTAATTCTTGCAGCCTGACACTGCAATTCTTCCCGAGCCATTTGAGGCTGATGACTGCAAAGACATCGAATTAGGTAAGATATACACAATCTGTCGCATGTAAGTACAGATTACAATGTTTCTTTTCCGCCCTAAATTTTTTTAATTTGTGTTTGTATTATTGTAAGGTTCAAATGGAGAATTGAATTGAGGTTATATTTGGAAGGCCTGGCCGATGCTGTAGATGTTCCTTCCTTTGTCAAAGAGCGCAAATTTGGACAGCCCGCGGTGGTGACCTCGGACCATCCAGATTGGGCTTTCCATGATAAGGTCTTGCCGCGCCAGAGAAAAATTCCGCAACACTTGAAGGCATCAACCACCTGAGACTTTCATGTGTTCATGGTCAAGAAGTTGTGATTTTGAATAGCGAATAAAATAAGGGTTTAGCATAAGATGTATATGTCACATAATTATTGAATTATTTATTTCCGATCGTCAGGATGAAACTTTAATACAAAATAATTGAAATTTAATCGATTGGCTGTGATGTCTTCAGATTTTTTTTCGGGTCGATTGATGGTTCCAGATTTCTGCACAAAGAAAGTTAGAAATGGTACCCAATTTTACTTAGGTTTTTCTTTCATTTCTATAAGAACTGATACTTTTCAAATTGGTAGCAAATGGATTGTTAGTCACTGGTTAACCAATTGGTAGCAATTTGAACCATATCAGAAGCCACTAAATTTCTATTCCCAATTAATTCCCATTTCTTTTGTCCTCAGCTTTCATATTTCAAGTAAGTTTGTAACGCGTTGGTCTCTAGGACCAGCAACTGGGCCAGGCTGGCCCGAGCTCGGCCTGTTTTGAAGGGCTAAGCTTGGTTCGTTTTAGGATTGGGTTGTGTTTGGATCCATTATTTAGACCCATTTTAAGTTTAGGCCGAGTCTAAACACTAGTGGTCTCAGGTTATTATAAACTCAACCCGTTTAAAATCAACTATTATGTTATTTGAATGGTTACTTTGATAAGTTTAAATATTAATCTTCATATAGTGTTTTAATTTTTCATGACATTATTATTGTTAATCTTTATAATGGTGTGTTATTCTTAATTTGATATGGTAATATTTATTTTGTATTTTATTTTGAATGATTAATGTGTTTTTGTTTTGTGTTTATTATATTATAAAATAGGTTAAAATATGAGGAAAAAATTTTATGATTCAGGTATGAGTCTGATCTGAAATGGGCCCCTTGGCCCTTTTAATTTTTCAGCTCAAAAAGCTTAATTGCCAGCTCTATTAGTCTCAATGTTTATGAGAAGTGATTTTTTTTTTCTAAATATCTATGTATATTTATATATAAATTGTTGGACTCTTTGACTCAATAAATTAGAATTTTTGGAGCAAATAATTGGCATATATGAATTATGGCACTAGTTTCATAAGTTAGTTACCTTTTATTAAAACCATTTAATGTTTCATTTCATCGGATGACAAATTTTTCACCAACTCTTGTCACCTTTAAATTTATTTATGACAAATGTTCCATTCCATCGGATGACTAATTTTTCATATGACTAATTCAATATGCCCCCATATTGAATTCTATATCACATATGAAATAAGTGAACCATATGGAATTTATTATTATTTTTTTTAAAAAAAAAGAAACCCTAAGTTTGGGGCTTATTGTATAGTCAGTCCATTGTAATGTGACCCACAATGTTTCAAGCGGTCCAAATCAAGTGGTCCATTGTTTTGTAGGAGGGGGTGCCCCTAACTTGGTGGCACCGTACACATTGTGGCTAGCATTTTTCACCACCAAATCGAACAATTGTTGCAATTTTAGGTCACAGTTAGTCACTAGCCGAAAAAATTAATATCCATTTAACCTCTCGTGTAGGGGACCTTCCTTGAAGTTATTGGTGACGCAGTTAATTAATAATACAAAAAATTAATACTCAACCCAATTGGTAAAAGAAATACATATTTCTTTGGTTTTATTATCATTATTTTTTCACTAGGATGGTAACTCTACATACAAGATGAAAGGGAGATTGTGAGATCTCACCAAAGTGACACCTCTTCCCTTATTCCTTATAATAGGTTTGAATTCGAGTCTTAATATGTATATAAAAAAAAATTGTTAGATCTCGATCCTTAACAAATAACAAGGGATGAGGCCTTTGATGCTAATATTTATGGGTCTTTATAATTGATAAATCTCGTAATATATGGTATATACCCAAAAAATTAAAAAGCATACCAATTGATCGGATTAGAAGGAAAAATAACTTTTTAAAGTGATCAAAAAAATAAAATATTAAAAAAATAAAAGAAGAAAAAGAACCATACGGGATTTACAAACTTACTATCACAAATAATACCCCAAAAAAAAAAAAATCTATCTCTACTCTTATTTTATTTTAAAAAAAAAAGGTCAAACAAATAGAAAGTCAAAATAGAAAAACAAGTCAAACGTTTCTTTCTTCTTTTAAAGGTTTTTTGACCCAACCCAATTTTGCATCGGGCCGGAGGGCAACGGGTAGAATGATCCGGCTACATAGCCCTATTATTTTTGTTTTTTATGACGGCAGTGCCCACCTACATTTAGTAAGGAAAGTGCAAAAGAGAAATTTAGTTTCATGAGTTAACGCAAACAATCCGGCCCATCTTGGGTCAGGCGTATGACAGTCCCTGGACTCAACCCACCGACATTTTAGGTAGGCCTGAGTCCAACAAGTTCCCTAAGCCGGGCCTATCAAATTAATAATTTTTTTAAGGATAATTTAAATTGCTTAAATTATTTGAAGAATACTTTCTTTTATATAAATAGAAAAGTGAAAAATATTTTATTGATAGAACTTAAATTTCTCTATGTTAAATCAATTGTTTTATTATAAAAAAAGAACTCCTTTTTGTTTAATACATTAAGATTTGAATCCAAATCTTAAAAGGGGAAGTGATGTGTCACTTGAATTGAATCTCGTTGACAAAAAGAGAAAAAAAAAATAAAAACATAAAATTGGATTCAACTTTCTTAAATTTTCAAATTTGCCAAATGGAACTTAACTCAACATTTGATATTTGAATCAGCATTACGCTTCCATACCTTGCGATGTTGCACATAAGGTCATAAAGAAGAGAGAGAGAAGATGGCAGGACAATTATAAGAAGCATTTTTCTCAAACCCTATCCTTTTCTTTCCCCTTAACGTCAAGCAAAGCAAAAAAACACTCACAGGAAAGTCATCAAACATTCAACTGCGGATCAACCTCAACTCTGGCAACACCTTCCTTGACCTCCCCCACCTTAGGAACCTGGACCTCTCCGACCACCAACCCCGCTACGTCACTATCCTCCACAATCTTCTCCTCTTGCATGATTTTGTTTTTCTAAAAGTTTTTGCTTTTTAAAATATTTTAAAGTTTAACTATTATTTTATTTTAATAATAATTTTTAAATATAAAATTTTGATAATTTATAAGTGTTTTTATAATATAGATTACAATTCTATATAAAAATACAGTATGATTAAGAGGATATTTTTGTTTCACTAGATAATCAAACTTTATATCTTACATTTATTAAGTTATATTTTTGTCATATCGCTTTATTTTAAACCACGAATCAAAACTAAAATTATTATCTATTTCTCATTAAAACATTTCCCAAAAATGTAACCATGTGACACTGCCGAATGATTACTTGGAGTATTGTGATTTGCAGAGTTTAATTTTTAATTTTTATTATTTTTCGTATTTTTAATCAATTAAAAATAAAAAATTATATTTAAAGTATAATTACTATTTAAATAGGATTCTCACCGAAAATATCACGTATTTGTTTCGTAAAGCAATGACCACCGTTTGACTCTTTAAAAAAAAAGGATACAAAAATATTAAAAAAAAAAAAAAACCAAAACAAATGCAAAGGCAAAGGCCAAAGGTAAAGGTGGACTTGAAAAGTTGAGGTAAGTCGTCTCTAACCCTGATTCAAAATGCCTAACCTATAGTCGTCTCTAACCCTGATTCATAATCTTCTCGCACTGCACTCTAAAGATCCCTTTGCATCAGAATCCATTACGATGGCATGATCTATAAACTGACTGCACACTTTAGAGGTAATTTTGCTTCACCTGATTCTCACTAACTCTAGGGTTTTGGTGAATGATTGGTGTATAAAAAGAAACCCCTTCAGGGCACGTGATGTGAATATTTGAGATCATTAATTTTGCCTATTCTAGCTCACTCTTCTGCACTCTGTTGTAACCACAGGCGTTCCATTGCCCCTCCTATTTTCTGCATTAGACTTGATTTGATAACTGGGTCTGCTCATGACATTGGACTACACATGTCCATCCACATGAACCGATCAAAGTTCCATAACATGTTTTGACTAGTCAGAATCCCCTAGAGTAGTCTTTGTACCACCAAAAAAAAAAATGCCGAATTTGATTTGGCACAAATTTTTGGTTCCTCAAAAGCGCGTGATAATAGAAAGCACAGTGTTTAAACTAATGAAATTATGCCAACTTAGATTTGGTAAATTTAAGTAGATAACTTATTTTGTATGTGTAATATTTCCGTAGCTAGGCCACAAGCCTGTGAGTTCCACATAACAGCTTGTTATGTGCTTGGTATGCACTAGTTATTTAAATTTCAGGAGAAAATGGCAAGCTTGAAGTCAGAAAAGGTTGTGTTGAATGAGGGAGATGAAGCAAATAAGATCAAAGATGATTCAAGCAATTCACTTTGCTTGGAGACGGTGAATATTGGTCCGCAAAAGAAACTTCTTGTTTTCAGCTTCAATAGGGTCCTCATGAATAGAATTTATTGCACCGATAAGGTTGTTCCCAGAAATCGTAGACCTGATGGTGTTGATCGAGCTCATCTAGGTATGTACCATACTTAACTAATGTGCACTTTATTGCATTCCCCCCCCCCGCCCCCCCGGGGGGGGGGGTTGGTTGGGATCCTAACTCTTGTTATTTGGTCTGAAATCATATCAACCCCCTGAATTATCATTGACAAAAATACCTTATTACATTGTGCACTAATTGTGTTATGGTGCTTCCTTTGGTTGATATCACTGAGAAAAATACCCTTCATGTAACCCCCCAAAAAAAATACCCTTCATTATCATTAACAATTTTAAATTATATAAATGCTTGAGTCTTTCATATCATTCCACTAATGGATGATGTGAAACTTTTTTCAGAACTATTTTAGATGGATTACTTTTTCTAATAGATGTTGGCCTGATTTGCTTCAACAAATTTTAACTTGTTGCGTTCTGGTGATTTTGGGGTCAAGTAAGGGAAAAGTCCTGTTTCTTGTTGGTCCTAGATGATTATTTGTTAGTAATTTCATATTACTAATCCTTACTGGCTCTCTCTCTCTCTCTCTCTCTTTGTGATAGTTTATAAGAGACCTTATTGTGAAGGATTTATGAAATTTTGCTTTGAAAGGTTTGAAGTGGGAATTTGGTCTTCTGCAGTGGAGTTAGTAGTCAATACCTAAACCACCTTTTCATTTTTTTCATTCATTATGACTACTTGTATTTGATGTTGTTTTTTCTTCTGATGAGCCTCTGCTAGACGGAATATCCTTGGAGCTTTGGACAACGCGTTGGGAGCAGGATTCAAGAAAAAGTTGTTGTTTGTTTGGGTAAGTTTGTCACCTCAAATTTGAAATACAAGTTGTACCTTACATGCCACCAAAGCATAGTCAGCAACTCAGAAGTTGATACATGGTTTCTTTAAGAAATTAAGTTTAGGGTACCAGGTTTGATTTCTCATTCTTGTTTGCAAATAAATGCAGTTGAGATAGTCTTACTCAAATTGTCATATTTTTTTTTTGTCTCTGATTACAGTTTGCAACTAGTTCTTTGTAAAATTACTTTTTGCTTCTAGTTGATATGAATATATGGTGGTTTCTATAAATTTTCTTGTCTTTTGTTGGATTTGATTTGTATGTTGTAGGACCAAAATGATTGCATGGATACGGGTTTCCAAAGCCTGGAGAGCAAGGATAAGCCTTTATTTTTGAAGGATTTGATGAAGATATGGGAGTTATGGCCCGGACGATTCTCTCCATCAAACACATTGTTGATAGATGAAAGACCTTACAAGGCTCTAATTAATCCAGTAATTTTGAATCTCATTGTACCAATGTGAAACCCTTTATTGGCTGTCATTCCTTAGCTAACTCTTGTAATTCTTGCAGCCATACACAGGAATTTTTCCAGAGCCTTACGGGGTTGAGGATCCTGGAGATGATGCCCTAGGTAAAAACATGCCCAAAAGTTTGTTATACAACATTTTATGTTATTGTTTTGATATGTGGTGTTTGCTAAATATGTGATTTTTTTTTTTTGGTGCATGTCAAAAAGGTCCGAAAGGAGAATTGAGGATGTACTTGAAAGGCCTTGCAGATGCTGAAGATGTGCCTTCGTACCTTAAAGAGCATAAATTTGGACAGCCAGCGATGGCACCAGGGCATCCTGACTGGGGTTTCTATGTAAAGGTTCAGGACAAATATGGCCCGGCGATAATTCAGCAAGACATGAAAACAGCACCATCCGAAGCTCAAGTCAAGTTATCACTCCTCAGTGTCACGCTTGTGTGATATTTGAATTATGATTGAAATTAGCTCTGAGCTAGGTTTTTTATTAGGAACATTTGCTCTGTACAACATGGGAAATTTATGTTGCTTACACAGTTGTAGCATTAATTCGACTGTAAGAGAGCGCATTATTGGCTAATCATGTTTTTGTTTTTTTCAAACAAATAGTCAACTTTTGTATGATTTGACAGATAAGAAGGTTGGTGTTGGTGATGCAGAGGTGCATTCTACGAAGCCATCGAGGCCTTACTGCTTCAAATTGAATTAGGCCAATTTAACAATCTAGCTAGGGGAGCTGCAAATGATCAAATTCTATTTTACAATTCCCATTATTTATCTATTTTTATAAGGTGTGTCCAGAAGTGTCTTTCAAGATTTAAAATAAAATAACAGAATTAAAACCCTGTTCGGTAAAATTGACTTTTTGGGACCTCCTCATGCCAGTTGTGTTGTTTCTAAATCTGCGAACAACACACTGCAAATCCCACGTCCAAGGAACATAAAAATTGGGAAAGAAAGAGAGTAGCATTAAAATTCCCAGAAGATGTTTCCAAAGTGGAAAATGAGAAGTTCTATTACTAATCATAAACAGATTCAATTTCCCATAAATTTACCTTGGAATTGGTAACATCGCCAAAACAAACAATCATCTTTCGAATTATACCTCACAACAATTCGTAAACAATTTGGCATTTTGCACTCTAGTTATTCAAAAGCCCAAGGAAAATGGCCAGTTTGAAGCTGAAAATCCTTGATAATGGTGATGAAGAAAACAAGAGTGGAAATGATTTTGACATTTCACTCTACTCTTGCTCCGAAAAAGAAACTTCTTGTTTTCAGCCTCAGTGGGGGTTCTTGTTAATGGGATTTATCTCTGTAATAGGGCCAAAATTCCTGCAAATGTAAACATGATGGCCAATTTTCAAATGGTCCGCATTTTTAAGAGAAAAATTCTATTTATTAAAATAGGTTTGAAGTGCTCCTTGTTGTTGCTGTTTTTAATGAACCGTCAATATTCTACCGAAGGGATCATATTTTTCACGACAGAATGTGACAGCGAGATGGATCTCTTCTGCCCACGACTAGCAGTACTTGGGTATATTTTGGCATGTTTTGAACAAAACTCAAAACATGATTATATGATTTTCAAGTCCTTGTTAATTCTTTTTTTTCTAAACAAATGATTTGCTCACAACGATTAAATTGTATTTGATCTTGTTTCTAAGTTTTTCAAATTATGTATGTTATTTAATGTTTCATGAACGCGAAATCTTTGGATTTTTGATTTAATAGGCTGAGGGGTGGATTTAGGATTATAAAATAATGATAGGTAACTCTCTTACGTATAACTGTTAAATAAATTAGTGCTGTTATTAAGTCTCTAGGGTTTTATTTAAAAAGTTACCACATATACTAATAGTGAGACTATAACGTGTGACAAATTTTTAATAATTATTCGGGTGGTTCAAAAAAAGAGAAATAGATCTGTTAATTTAGTTAGTTTCTAATTTTTATAATTTCTTAATATTTAAAATTTCTTAGTTTCCCTAATTTTCTAATTTTTCTAGTTTTAGTTTCCTAATTTTTCTAGTTTCTATATTTTTTTAGTTTCCTAATTTTTGAGATTTGTATCCCCTATAAATATTTATAATGTTTTATTATTTTGACATTCATTATTTATAATATTTTTTTGAGAGTAATATTTCTCTTTTTGAGAGTTTCAATGTTATCTCTTTTCAAATCCTATTATTTTTCTTCTATATCTTTCGTGTTAGATGGTATCAGAGTCAAGGTTTTTCCTTGCGATGGCCAACCAAGTCGGTGAAGGTAGTATTCTCTCTGGCGTGTTCAAAGAGTTGCAAGCCATAACGACTGCAATTCAAACTTTGTTTGTTCGAATGGAGCGATTAGAATCACGAATGGAGCAGATAAAAACGAAATCGTAGATGTTGCGGTCAAATCAGGGTAATATAGGAGGTGAAGGTGGCGCCAGAAGAATCGCTCAAAGACCTTACCTCAGTCTCATATTACCATAATAATCTCGTATGATTCAGACCAACGAGAATAAATTTTCAGATGAAACTATGTAGATTCTGACGATAGTCGAGAAGATGATTGTTCTAGGAATGCCTATTTCGAATGATTCTTTTGTTGAAGTAAAAGGTAAACTGGAAACATTAGACAAAAATTATCACGTCCCGATCTTCGGATCGACCACGCGACAACCGCCGTGTCGTCTCTGTACACGGGCAAAACCTCCCCATATACCGGAACTCCGCAAAGCTATCAAATTTACAATAAATCATCAAAAGTATAAGACTCTTCAAAAACAAGAAATCACAAAATCAATACACATGCAAGGAGCCCATCCGACTCATTTCTGGACGTACAAACACACACATTGACACACATCGGGGAGTGGGATCTCGTACATGCAATCATACATTAGCACACATCGGGGAGTGTGAACTTGTACATGCACGAGTACACAGCAGCACACAACGGGGAGTGAGAACCTGTACATACACGCATGCGACGTGGCCATCTTAGCCACTCAGAATTCTCACAACAATAAAGCGTGTAACAAACAAGAAGTCCCAAAACATAGCCGTCGGATTTTTACTAACACTTACCTCAGGAAAACAAGCCAGTATCGGTAAAATTCTAACGGCATGAGTTGTACAGAGCTTCACAAAATCATAGGAAAATAGCAAAAGCCAACAATTATAATTCAAATCTCCAAGTACAGAATAAAATAGTTTTTCAAAAATAGAGCAATCAAAATAATAAAGTACAAATAAAAAATCATCGGATTTTATCAATACTTGCCAACAACTCGGCCAGTAGCAATAAAATCCATACAGCATGGAATGTACAGACTTCCATTTCCATGGTTTGAGAGCTATAAATCTTCAAAAATCCTACATGAGCCAAATACCTATACAATCCGTAAAAATACTACACAAACTCTATCGAGTAGTCTCCCAACTAAGTCTCCTCTGAAAAAGGTGGAGAGAGGGGGTGAGTATTGGGGAATACTCAGTGAGTGGAGTGCAATGGTGCAATTATGTTCATAAACAAGGAGTGAATGTGAGACAGTCAAAGCATATCTCGTAAATTATTTCATATACATAAAATCATTTCAATAAATCACATTTCACAAATATGCATCCATGTCAATTATTCTTTCAGAAAATCCTGGGGTCCCATCGAAAAACGTTTCCGTCTTAGGGCAACCAAATCCAGACAAAAGTCCGCCAAGAGTTTTTTTCTATCAAATGTTTCAAAACAAATCCCCTTCCTTAACGTTGGCTCAACCTCACCGGGGTGCATCAGATATAACACGATTTCGGCAGAGGGAAGGACGTCAAACTCCCCCGCACATCCAAATCCCAAACCACGCCACCCCGTCGGATCGCTCCGTGGTGGGAATATGACTATAGTCATCTACGGCACCCTTCATTTCTCAATCAATCAATTTCTCAACAATGTGTCATGATTTTCAACAATTAATCCATAATTTCATGTCAAAGCAGTTCATAGAACAATATCAAATATCACATGGCACAAAAACATTTATAAACACAATGGATGCATTCGTATTTCACAATCCAGTTCAGACAGCTCACAATTACAAAACAATTTATATAAAACATATAAAACCTTTCAAAATCATTTATAAAGCAATTTTAAAACATGTTACTCATTCATGAACACAATGAACCATCCACTCACCTCTAGGGAGGGCGATCACTCCCAATTCCTCAATCAATTCCCAAATGACTCCTTTCGAGTCTCCAAAAGGTTAGTCTAGACTAATGATCACAATTTATCATCAATTAAAAGTCTAATAAAGGATTTTCAATTTTCTTTTCTAATTAATACAACCTTAATTTAACAATTACCTTTCTATATTCCCGTTTCATCAATTTTGAATCATTTGGCTCACCAATGACCTAATTCTCAATATTTCTTAATTTTTCTAATTTTTCCCCAATTTACATAACTCCATTTTAATCTTTCAAGCATATTTCAATCAAATTTCAAAGAAAGCTATACAAATGAACCAAACAAAACTCTATCATTATCTAACACATTCTATCATGATATGCAACCCAATTTATATCAATCCTCAGCTTAACCTAAATAATTTCATACAAAATTTTAGAAAAATTCATTTCCTTCGAATCTAATATATTTCAAAACATATATATAGCTTCTGATTCTAATTTCAACCTAAATTTGATAAAATAATTCAAATGTCGAAAGGATTGTATTTCTCTCACCTAGGGTTTTGCGCAATTCGCAATCCTAACATCCGTACGCCTGAAACTCAATTCAGGATCCTCCAATGCTTCCAACTTATAGCAAAGTTCAGAAATTTAGCTTTACCACCAAGAGATATCGAAACCCTAGAAGTAACTCATCATTACCTACGCAGAGAATGGAGTTTGCAGGCGGTCTAGGGCTCTTCGAGGTTTGCACTACCGGCATGGAGCTCTGCGTAGATCGCAGAAGGCTCACAACCGTGAGCAGTGTATGGTTGGTCAAACAGGGGAGGGAGGCAGGGGCTATCGCGCGCGCGAGGAAGAGGTGCAAGGTTGCTGCGCGCGAGGGAGAACAGGTGGCCGCGCGTAGGGGATGGCTGCCGGAGGGAGGTTTTGGCCGCGGGAGGTAGAGAGAGAATCGATCGAGAGGGAGAGGGAGACTGTGAGTGACAGAGAGAGAGAGAGAGTTCGCGAGACAGAGAGTGAGATGGAGAAAGATAGAGAGATAGAGAGTGACAGAGAGGGGGAGACGACTTGACGGTTGTTGAGCCACCGATGGGTGGTGGAGAGGAGCGGCGAAAGGTGGAGGGAGAGCGAGAGTCGAGAGAGACAGAGAGTGAGAGATGAAAAAGGGCGAGAGAGAAGAGAGAATTAGGGCTTAGCCCTAATTCGATTTTTGGGGGTGAGGGAGGAGTGGAGTGCTGCGTTTCAGTCGAAACGTAGCGTTTCCTCCTCCCTCTCTCTGTTTTTTTTTTAAATAAATACATATATATAGATATATTTATTCATATAATACTCCAATTATAATTTTCAAATTTATCAATACAAATACGGATATTTTAAATATATTGAAAATTCTAATTTAATACCCCAAAATAAAAAATCAATAAAATGTAAAATTTTCTATTTTATCATAGGAATGTTTACAAAATAGTCAACATCGAGTTTTCGGTATTACAAAAATGATGTAGAGAGACAGAAAATTGTGGAATTAAAGAACAATTTGGAAGGATATATATATGTTATTAAGGAAAAACTTGATTCATCCAAAGTATTGAGAAAGTTTTTAATCGACCATGAAAAGCAATCTCTCATCAAAAGATTTGATGAAACTGATTTAAATGATACGTTAGTGAAGACACAAGATTGGATTTATACCGATGGTGAATATGTCATTGTTTCAGAATTCTAAAAATGTTTAGATTGTTTTTTTAAATTATTGGAGACTCAATATTTTTTAAATTAAGTGAATTTACAACAACAGTTGTTTTATTACTGTCATGTTTAGCGTATGTTTTTTAGTAAGAAAACCAAATGAGAGAGTTGAGAATATGGTTATAAGTCATTGAAGATATCACTAGTTTTTTTTAGGAATGAGTGACTGATGTGGAACAAATTTTCAATAATTATTCGGGTGGCTCAAGAAAAGGGAAATAGATCTGTTAATTTTTAATTTTTATAATTTCTTAATATTTAAAATTTCCTAATTTCCCTAGTTTTTTAATTTTTCTAGTTTTAGTTTCATAATTTTTCTAATTTCTATATTTCTTTAGTTTTCTAGTTTTTATAGTTTTCTAATTTATGGAGTTTACATTCCCTATAAATATTTATAGTGTTTCATTATTTTGACATTCATTATTAATAATCTTTTTAAAAATTTTAGGATTTTCTCTTTTTAAATCTTATTGATTTTTTTCTTTCCCATGTTAGATTATATTTAAATCTTTTTGTAAATTGTTTTTTACACATAGGGAATCTTAAACTCAAGATCCCTAAGCGGAATGGGACGAGTACCGGTTTACATACAACTCATTAGTTTTTTTTTTGTAAATTTTTGATTTAATTGTAAAATGCATTTTGAATTTTAAATTTTTTGATCAAATAATTATTTCATAAAGATTTTTTACCCATATATATATATATATTTTTTTTTTCCAAGCTAAAAGGGTAGGATAGAGGGGACGATACCAACTTGAATACCTTTTCTGAAAATTGTCATATGGATGGTTTAAGTAAATCGCTTCTCAATAAGCCCTCCCTCCCACAAGGCTACAACACACAACGCCCTCCGACACATCTATCTTCCCCTCCAATCCTCAACCACGTCAAAAGCCAAGTCGTCTACCCAGAACCCCAGTCAACATCCCTCCCTGACCCTTCAAATTCCTTTGCCCGCACACGTGCACTCTCTCTCTCTCTCTCTCTAAAAATGAAAAAGACCCAAAACCATTCTTAATTGCGGAAATGTCTCACTCTTCCCCAAAAAAGTTAAGCCAAAAAAAAAAAAAGAAAATCGTTTTGAACCAAAACCTAACTGCCATGTTCAATCATCATTCACCTGGTTCATACGTGTGGTTCATATTAAAGGTCACATTTTTAAGCCCTGAAGCGGCGGGGCAGTTTCTCAAGGCCATGTTTGAACCATGGCCAAAATCTGGGTGTGACGTGAAATGGTCATAAAAGATTAAAAATAACATAATAAAACCTGTTCGGAACCTCTTCATGCAAGTTATGTTATCTGCGAAGCCTGCAACACACCCCAAATCCCACTTACAAAGAAAACAAAAATTAAATAAATAAATAAAACCCAAAGGTAACAAAAATAAAACCGATCAAAATTCCCCGAAAATGTTTTGAAAGTAGGAAATGAGCAGTCGGACTGATAATCATAAACAGATTCATTTTCCTTAAAATGTACCTTGGAATTGGTAACGGACTCCAGTTTTGTTATCTAATCACGCAAGTCAAAACAAGTGAGCCATTATCTTGTGAAGAATTGTTCCCCAGAGCAATTCGTAATCAATTTGGTGCTTTAAAAGTAGCACTCTAGTTATTCAACAGCCAAGGAAAAATGGGAAGTTTGAAGCTGAAAAGCCTTGTGTTTGATGAGAGTGGATGATAAAGATGATTATATAAATAAAATATTTAATTTTAACTATATTTATTATGGTGTTCAAAGTAATCCCTTGGCAATAACTCATAATAACATCACGCAAGTGACCCCCCTCTTCAAATTGGTCCAAGCCCTCCCACCAACCCTCTCTGTCTCTCTCCATCTAACATATCCTTCGTCCTTAACAATTGTCAAAAGCCTGTTTCTCTCCTCAAAATCACAATCGATATCCCTCCCTGACCCTTCAAATTCTTACTCTCTCTTTCCCTCTTTCTTCCCCAAAACCCGATATGCCTGTTCAGTTGAGGTAGTTGTAATGTAACTAATCAATCGTCATAACCACATCACCCATCTAAATATTGATAACAAACATTATAAAGACCCAAGCAGAAACGCTCAAAATTCCATCCAAGACCTCGAGAAAAAAGATTACCACCATTCTACTATTCTCACCTTCTTCACCTCCCACAAGGCAAGCCTTCACCAACTCCCTCAAACCAAGTTATTCTCAGACAGATAACCATATCAAAGGCCTCTTCTATGTTTTGCACCTTCTTCATCACCACCCCCGGTGCTGTATTTTGAGAAAGAAGACTACAAATTCTCATCACCACGACACTACTGTGTTTTGCACCTTCACCTCTCTCAACACAAGCATCTCGGATTCTCATAACCAAAATTGATCCTCACTAACTCCACACTTCAGAGGTAATTTTGCTTCACCTGATTCTCACTAACTCCAGGGTTTTGATGAATGACTGGTGTATAAAAGGAAACCCCATCAGGGTAGGTGATGTGAGTATTTGAGATCACTATTTTTACCTATTCTATCTCATTCTTCTGCACTACGTTGTAACCACAGGCAGTTTTTTTATTTATTTATTATTTTTTTTTACTGGGCTTCCTTTCCACTGCCCCTCCTGTTTTCTGCATTAGACTTGATTTGATAACTGGATCTGCTCATGACATTGGACTTCACATGTCCATCCACATGAAGCGATCAAAGTTCCATTAACATGTTTCCAGACTGACTAGTCAGAATCCCTAGAGTAGTCTTTGTACCAAAAAAAATGCCAAAATTGATTTGGCATGAATTTGTTGGTTCCTCAAAAGCGTGTGATAATAGAAGGCACGGTGTTTAAAAAATTAAATTATTCCAACTTAGATTTGGTAAATTTAAGTAGATAAATTATTTTGTATGTGTAATATCTCCCTAGCTAGGCCATAAGCCCGTGAGTTCCGCATAACAGCTTGTTATGTACTTGTTTTTCTTAACATGCACTAGTTATTTAAGTTTCAGTAGAAAATGGCAATCTCGAAGTCAGAAAAGGTTGTTTTGAATGAGGGTGATGAAGCAAATAAGATCGAAGATGATTCAAGCATTTCACTTTGCTTGGAGAAGTTGAATATTGGTCCGCAAAAGAAACTTCTTGTTTTCAGCCTCAATGGGGTCCTCATGAAAAGGATTTATCGCATTGATAACGTTGTTCCCAGAAATCGTAAACCTGAAGCGGTTTATCGAGCTCATCTAGGTATGTACTATACTTAGCTAATGTGCACCTTATTGCATGCCCGCGGTGTTGGGTGGTTGGGATTCTAACTCTTGTGATTTTGTCTGAAATCATATCAACCCCTGAATTGTCATTGACAAAAATACCTTATTGCATTGTGTACTAATTGTGTTATGGTGCTTCCTATGGTTGATGTCACCGGCAAAAATACCCCTCATTATCATTAACAATTTTAAATTATATAAGTGCTTGAGTCTGTCATATCATCCCACTAGTGGATGATGTGAAACTTTTTTCAGAACTATTTTAGATGGATTACTTTTTCTAATAGATGTTGGCCTGATTTGCTTCAACAAATTTTAACTTGTTGCGTTCTGGTGATTTTGGGGTCAAGTAAGGGAAAAGTCCTGTTTCTTGTTGGTCCTAGATAATTATTTGTTAGTAATTTCATATTGCTAATCCTTACTTGCTCTCTCTCTCTCTCTCTCTCTTTGTGATAGTTTATAAGAGACCTTATTGTGAAGGATTTATGAAATTTTGCTTTGAAAGGTTTGAAGTGGGAATTTGGTCTTCTGCAGTGGAGTTAGTAGTCAATACCTAAACCACCTTTTCATTTTTTTCATTCATTATGACTACTTGTATTTGATGTTGTTTTTTCTTCTGATGAGCCTCTGCTAGACGGAATATTCTTGGAGCTTTGGACAACGTGTTGGGAGCAGGATTCAAGAAAAAGTTGTTGTTTGTTTGGGTAAGTTTGTCACCTCAAATTTGAAATACAAGTTGTACCTTACATGCCACCAAAGCATAGTCAGCTACTCAGAAGTTGGTACATGGTTTCTTTAAGAAATTAAGTTTAGGGTACCAGGTTTGATTTCTCATTCTTGTTTGCAAATAAATGCAGCTGAGATAGTCTTACTCAAATTGTTATATTTTTTTTGTCTCTGGTTACGGTTTGCAACTCGTTCTTTGTAAAATTACTTTTTGCTTCTAATTGATATGAATATGTGGTGGTTTCTATAAATTTTCTTGTCTTTTGTTGGATTTGATTTGTATGTTGTAGGACCAAAATGATTGCATTGATACGGGTTTCCAAAGCCTGGAGAGCAAGGATAAGCCTTTATTTTTGAAGGATTTGATGAAGATATGGGAGTTATGGCCCGGACGATTCTCTCCATCAAACACATTGTTGATCGATGAAAGACCTTACAAGGCTCTAATTAATCCAGTAATTTTGAATCGCATTGTACCAATGTGAAACCCTTTATTGGCTGTCATTCCGTAGCTGACTCTGTAATTCTTGCAGCCATACACAGGAATTTTTCCAGAGCCTTACAGGGTTGAGGATCTTGGAGATGATGCCCTAGGTAAAACATGCCCAAAAGTTTGTTATACAACATTTTATGTTATTGTTTTGATATGTGGTGTTTGCTAAATATGTGATTTTTTTTTTTTTTTGCGCGCATGTCAAAAAGGTCCGAAAGGAGAATTGAGGATGTACTTGAAAGGCCTTGCAGACGCTGAAGATGTGCCTTCGTACGTTAAAGAGCATAAATTTGGACAGCCGGCGATAGCACCAGGCCATCCTGACTGGGGTTTCTATGTAAAGGTTTTGGACAAATATGGCCCGGCCATAATTCAGCAAGACATGAAAACAGCACCATCCGAAGCTCATGTCATGTAATCACTCGTCAGTGTCATAGTCGTGTGATATTTGAATGATGATTGAAATTAGCTATCAGCTAGATTTTTTATCAGGAACATTTGCACTGTTCAACATGGGACATTTATGTTGCTTACACAGTTGCAGCATAAATTCGACAGTAAGAGAGCACGTTATTCGCTAATCATGTTTTTTTAAACAAATAGTCAACTTTGGTATGATCTGACAGATAAGAAGGCTGTGTTGGTGATACCGAGGAGCATTCTATGAAGCCATCGAGGCCTTACTGCTTCAAATTGAATTAGGCCTATTTAACAATCTAACCAGGGGGCTGCAAATGATCAAATTCTATTTTACAATTCCCATTATTTATCTATTTTTATTTTTGGTGTCCAGAAATGCTCTTGCAACAGCTGCGTAGATTTGTAATGATATAACAGAATTAAACCCTGTTCGGTAAATTTGACTTTTAGGGACCACGATCTCTTCATCCAAGTTATGTTGTTTCTAAATCTACCAACAACGTATGTACCAAAAAAACATCTACCACCAACACACCCCAAATCCCACTCTGTGGAAAGTAAAATTGTTGTAGAAAATATTTTTTAATTTTGTCATTTTTAATTTTTTTATATTTTTGATCTCTAAAAAAGGAGTAGAAAATTTAAAAAATATATTTAAAAAATACTTATTTTTCTATATCTAATTTTTTTTCTATTAAAGTTAAAAAATTTTAAAAAATACGAATTTTATTTATAATAAAAAATAATAGAAAACAACTCTTAAATTGTTTTTTATTTCTCTTTATAAATTGAAAAACTATATTTTATAATTTTTGTTTTTGAAAAAAATTAAAAAATAGATTATTTGAACCAAATTCATTTTCTTAAAAAATATTTTTTGAAACAACTAAACACATCCTCACATTCCCAGAAGATGTTTTCAAAGTGGAAAATGAGGAGTTCTTTTACTAATCATAAACGGATTCAATTTTCCATACATGTACAATGGAATTGGTAACGTCGGATCGCCTTTTCAATGATACCTCACAACAATTCGTTTGTACTTTATAAGTAGCACTCTGGTCGTTCAAAAGCCCAAGGAAAAGGGCCAGTTTGAAGCTGAAAATCCTTGATAAAGGTGATGAAGGAAACAAGAGTGGACATGATTTTGACATTTCACTCTGTTTGCAGAAATTGAGAATTGCACCAAAAAAGAAACCTCTTGTTGTCAGCCTCAATGGGGCTCTTGTTAATGGGTTTGCCAAAATTCCTGCAAATTGTAAATATGATGGACAATTTTCAAATGATCTGCAATTTTTACGAGCAAAATTCTATTTAAAATAGATTTGAACTGCTCCTTGTCGTTGCTGTTTCTAATGAACCGTCGAGATTCTACGGAAGGGACTATCTACCCTGTTCATCCAAAAATTCGGATGTCTCTAGGTGGTCATCCGAGTATTTTTGGACCACAACTTTTTTTTTTCTTTTTTCTCGTTCGTACAGCTTCTTTTTTTTTTTTTCGATTGCGTCCTTTTTTTTGGTTCACATCTTTTTTTTGTTTTTTTTTTGGTTCATGTCCTTTTTTTTTTTTTTCTTTTAACTCATGCACTTTTTCATTTTTGAACCATTTTTTTCCCTCGGATACTTATTGTTTTTGGGATTGGGTTTTTTTTTTTTTTCGTTGCTCTTTTTTTTGACCTGTCATTCTTTTTTTTTTTCATTCACTTTCCCTTTTTTTTATTCAAATTTTTACATTTTTTCGTTTTGATCTTTTTTCTTTTCCTCCTTGGTCCATCATTTTTTTTACCACACTTTTTTTTTTCCATTGAAATTCTTGTGTTTTTCTCTTTTTGTTTGGGTTCTTCATCTTCATAGGACCGCACTTTGTTTTTTTTTTTTTTGTTTCGTTTAAATTCTCAAGCTTTTTTGGGGATCCCACATTTTTTTTCATTCAAATTATTATACTTTTTCATTTTGACCATTTTTTTACTCAAGTCTATCATTTTTTTTTGAATCACTTTTTTTGTTTATTTTCAAGTTATTGTGCTTTTTTTTTTGTTTTACTTTTTTTTTTTTTACTTTGATCTTTCATCTTTATGAGATCATATATTTTTTTAATTCAGGTCCTTTTACTTTTTTTGACCATTTTTTTGCTTAAGTCTTTCATTTTTTTGAGACATAGGTTTTTTTTTATTTTATTTTTTTTACCCATGAATGGTCGTTTCTTTATTTTTAAATCGTAATTTTTTTTCCATTTAGATCTTTACTTTTTTTAACATAGTTTGTTTCCTCTTAAGTCTTTCATTTTTAGAGATATTGATTTTTTTCATTTTAATTTTTTGGCCTTACGGATAATCGTGCCATTATTTTTAGATCACAGTTTTAAATTTTTTTTCATTTAAATTCTTGTTTTTTTTTTTTCCAAGTTGTTTTCTTTAAATCATTTGTCTTTTTTAGACATAAGTTTTTCCCTCATTTTTGGCCTCCACTTGTTCATTCAGATCATTTTTTATCCCATTTTTTCACTTTATCTTTCGTCTTTTTTGAACATAAATTTTTTTTCTTTTTTTTGCCTCACAGATGGCTGTTTCTTTAATTTTAAACTATATATTTTTTTTCATTAGATCCTTACTTTTTTTTTTATTTATTGACCTTTTTTCCCTCTTGAGTCATTCTTTTTTTTTTTTAACATAAGTTTTCCTACTTTTGTTCTTTTGGAGTCCCATGAATGATTATCCTTTTATTTATATTATCTTTTTACTTCACTTATTATCTTTTTTTTTTACCTCATTCATTGGTCTTTTTTAGAACTATAGTGGTTA
The DNA here is from genome assembly GCA_037126225.1 of Dillenia turbinata. Lineage (NCBI taxonomy): Eukaryota > Viridiplantae > Streptophyta > Magnoliopsida > Dilleniales > Dilleniaceae > Dillenia > Dillenia turbinata. The sequence goes on along the minus strand of JBAMMX010000003.1, from coordinate 6,816,598 downwards.
AAGTTTTTTTTTTTTCCTGTCACTGATATGCGTTTTATTTTTATTGATTTGAACAATAATTTAGTTTAAATATTAAATTAATTATAAATTTGATAAATATTTATATAGTAAAAAATATAATTCACATTTTATGAGTATCTCGCGCATTAGTACGGAGCGATAAGTATTATTATTATAAAGGGGGCATTTTGATTTCGCATTATATTATTTCACGACAAAATGTGATGGCGAGACTGATCTCTTTTGCCTACTTCTAGAAGTGGTTGGGTATCTTTTAGCATGTTTTGAACAAAACTCAAAACATGAATATACGATTTTCAAGTCCTTGTTAATTCTTTATTTCTAAACAAATACAAATTATATCTGATCTTGTTTCTAAGTTTATCAAATCATATCTGTTATTGTTCCTAAGTGTATGATTTTACTATAGACATCTACATATACTAATATCCTGTAGGTATAATGATAGAATAATATACTCTCTTAAACAAAGTTTTAAGTTGGTGTTTTAGAAATTAAAAAACAGTCGTTAGAAGAGTCAATGTTTAATTTGAGCCTCATAATATTCAAACCGGATTAATCAAATAATTCATATACCAATTGGTAAAGACGAAAAAAAAAAAAAAATGTCATCTACGTACATTGAAACGCAGTTGTATGCTGTTATTCTTTAGCTAACAAAAACAGTTTATTCTTGCAGCCAGACACAGCAATTCTTCCTGAGCCATTTGAGGCTAATGACTACAAAGACAACGCATTAGGTAAAATATATACACAATCTGTTGCATGTAGGTACAGATAACAATGTTTTTTTTTTTTCTTCTTCTTATTATTTTTTTAATTTGTGTTTGTATTATTGTAAGGTTCAAATGGAGAATTGAATTGAGGTTATATTTGGAAGGCCTGGCCGATGCTGTACCTATGTTAATGCGCACAAATTTGGACAGCCTGCGGTGGTGACCTCGGACCATCCAGATTGGGCTTTCCATGATTAGGTCTTGCGGCGATTAAGGAAAATTCCGCAACATTTGAAGGCATCAACCACCTGAGACTTTCATGTGTTCATTGTCAACAAGTTGCTATTTTGAATAATGAATTTGAATTTGGAATCTCCAGGTTGGGAAGGGGTTGTGACCACTAGTCTGTCTCTTTGGGGACCTTAAGATGTATATGTGACATAATTATTGAATTGTTTATGTCCGGTCATCAGGATGAAACTTTAACACAAAATAGTTGAAAATTAATTGATTGGCTGAGATGTCTTCAGATTTTTTTTTTGGGTCGATTGATGTTTCCAGATTTCTGCACAAAGAAAGTTAGAAATGGTACCCGATTTTACATAGGTTTTCTGTCATTTCTATAAGAATTGATACTTATCAAATTGGCAGCAATCGGATTGTTATTCATTGTTTAATCAATTGGTAGCAATTGTAACTATATCAGAAGCCACTAAATTTCTATTCCCCATTAATTCCCACTTGTTTTGTCATCAGCTTTCATATTTCAAGTAAGTTTGTAACGTGTTAGTCTTAGTATTTACGTGAAGTGATTTTCTTTTTTTTTTCCCCCTAAATATTAATGTATATTTATATATAAATTTTTGGCCCCTTGACTCAGTAAATTAGGATTTTTGGAGCAAATAATTGGTTTATATGAATCATGGCAGTAGTTTCATAAGTTGGTTACCTTTTATTAAAGCTATTTAATGTTTCGTGTATGTGAAATCTTTTTATTTTTGATTTAATAGGCAGACGGGTGGATTTAGGATTGTATAAGGGGAGGTAACTCTCTCACATATAATTGTTAAATAACTAAGGTTTTATTTAAAAAAGTTACCACATATATTAATAGTGAGACTATATTTAAATCATTTTGTAAAATGTTTTTTTTTTTTTTTTATACATAAGAGAGTCTCAAAATCAAGACCTCTATAAGGAAGAGGATTGGGCTGGTTGAGGCATAATTCATTAGTTTTTTTTTTTTAATTTTTTAGATTTAAATATGAAATGCATTTTGAAATTTAAATTTTTGGACCAAATAATTATTTTATAAAGATTTTTACCCCTTTATGTTTATATATTTATTTTTTTCTAAGCTAAAAATGTAGGATAGAGGGGACAATACCAACTTAAATACCTTTCTTGAAAATAGTCATATGGTTCAAGTAAATCGCTTCTCAATAAGCCCTCCCTCCCACCACACACAACGACCTCCGACCCATATGTCCTCCCCTCCAATCCTCAACTACGTCAAAAGCCGTTTTGTCTCCCCAGAATCCCAATTAACATCCCTCCCCGATCCTTCAAATCCTATGCCCGCACACACGCACTCTCTCTCTCTCTCAAAAAAAAAAAAAAAAAAAAAAAATGAAAAAGACCCAAAACCCTTTTGAACCGCAGAAAAGTCTCACTCTTCCACAAAAAAGTTGAACCCAAAAAAAAAAAATGAAAATCGTTTTGAACCAAAACCTAACTGCCATGTTCAAATAATCACTCACCTGATTAATACGTGCGTTCATATTTAAGGTTACATTTTTAAGCCCCGAGGCGGAGGGCCAGTTTCTCAAGGCCATGTTTGAACCATGGCCAAAATCTAGGTAGATTAAAAATAACATAACAAAGTTAATATTTCATTGGTTTAATAGAAAGAGTATTAAAATTTCATATCAAGTGTTCGGATTCGATACTTAGTAATAACAAAAATAACATTGGGAGAGTTTCTTCCGAACGAGGACCTAACTACGACTCAATCTAAATTAATCAAAACGAACTTTCAAATATTAAACGATTGACCAAATCCAACATAAAAAAATTAATAATAATAACACATCATCATGCAAGTAATGTCATTTGCGAAGCCTGCAATACACCCCAAATCCCACGTATAAAAACAACAAAGATTAAAGAAATAAATAAAACCCAAGGTAACAAAAATAAAACCTATCAAAATTCACCGAAAATGTCTTGAAAGTAGGAAATGAGCAGTCGGACTACAGCTTCATTTTCCCAAAAGTGTACGAATTGGTAACGGACACCAGTTTTGTTATTTAATCACGCAAGTCAAAACAAATGAGCCCTTATCTTGTGAAGAATTGTTCCCCAGAGCAATTCGTCTACAATTTGGTACTTAATAAATAGCACTCTAGTTATTCAACAGCCAAGGAAAAATGGGAAGTCTGAAGCTGAAAAGCCCTGTGTTGGAATGAGAGTGGATGATAAAAGATGATTATATAAATAAAATATTTAATTTTAACTATATTTAATATGGTTCAAAGGAATCCCGTGTCAATAACTCATAATAACATCACGCTAGTGACCCCCTCTTCAAATTGGTCCAAGCCCTCCCACAATCCTTCTCTGTCTCCTCCCTCCCACTAACATATCCTTCATCCTTAGCAATTGTCGAAAAAAGCCTGTTTCTCTTCCCAGAATCACGATCAATATCCCTCCCTGACCCTTCAAATTCTTACTCTCTCTTTCCCACTTTCTTCCCCAAAACCCGATATGCCTGTTCGGTTGAGGTAGTTGTAATTAATCAATCGTCATAACCACATCTCCTCTCTAAATATTGATAATAAACGTTATAAAGACCCAAGGTGAAAGGCTCAAAATTCCATCCAAGACCTCGAGAAAAAAGACTACCACCATTCTATTATTTTCACCTCCCTCACCACCCACAAGGCATGCCTTCGGCAACTCCCTCCAACCAAGTTATTCTCACACGGATAACCATGTCAAAGGCCTCTTCTACGTTTTGCACCTTCTTCACCACCACACGCAGTAGTGTATTTTGAGAAAGAAGACTACAAATTCTCATCACCACCACACTACTATATTTTGCAACTTCACCTCTCTCAACACAAGCATCTCCAACTCTCATTACCGATATAGATCCCTCCATCCTCAAGCATGTCAAAAGCCTCTTCTTCTCTTCCCAGAATCCCAATCAACATCTCTCCCTGACCCTTCAAGTTTCTTCTCTCCTCTCCTTGTTTCCTTTCCCCTTCCCACCAACTCATTTCTCCAAAATTTAGTGATCAAACACAATGATCAACACCACCCAACATACATCCATCCGTATCTCATCAAACCCTCCAATTCCTCACTTTCTCTTTGCTACCCGTCTCTCTTCGTCGGCTCTTCCGCCGTCTATCAAAATTTTAAAGCAGATCTCACAATCTCCGCGCCAAGCAAACACCCCAACAAATCCCATGTTGTCACTGCCTTCGACGATCTGAGCCTCAGCCTCCATTTTCCTTCAACTAACCTGCAGTTTTTCGTTGTCCGTGGTAGTCCTTTTTTGACTTTCTCTGTTCTTCGCATTACTAAAGAGTTGTCCATATCCTCCATTCATGTAATCCTATCATTAACCTCAAACTACTCTTGCACAAAACACACTGTCAAGCTTGACAACAACCGAACGTGGCTTGTGTACAGCTCAATGCCCATTAGTTTCTCTCGCAAAGGCTCTTCCTTGAAAAGTTGTGGTGCATTTTGTGGGGTGATCTGTATTGCAGTCTTGCCTACTCCTCAACTTGAATCAGTCCTTGATCATTATAGTTCCTGCTACCCAGACTCGGTTAACGCTAGTTTTTGCAAGCCATTTTATTTGGAGTACAAATGGGATACAGAAGGGAGTGGAGAGCTACTGATGCTTGCTCATCCCTTGCACCGTAAACTCCTGTCTAGTGATGTCAAAGATTTGGATAATTTCAGATTTGAAAGTATTGATGGTAAGCTAGTTGGTGTTGTTGGTCATTCATGGTTTCTAAAACCTAATGCCATTGAAGTTAATTGGCATTCTATCAAAGGTGTTGATGTAGATTCATATCCTGAGATTATCTCTGCACTTTGCGAAGATGTTCAGCATTTAGATCCTAAAGCAATACGGACTACTTCAACATGTTTTTATGGAATACGGATTGCAAGAGCAGCAAGATTGGCCTTGATTTCTGAAGAGGTTTGCTATCCTGGTTTGATTCCTGGGATTATTGACTTCTTAAAGAAATCCGTTGAGCCATGGTTGAATGAAAAATTTGATGGAAATCGGTTCCGCTATGATGCTAAGTGGGGAGGTATTGTAATGGATCCAATAGATTTTGGATCTGAATTTGGAGTCCAAGAATACCATAACCAGCATTTTTAATTGGGCTATTTTGTATATGCAATCGCTGTACTTGCAAAATTTGTGCCCATTTGGAGGTCCAAGTTTAGACCTCAAGCTTATTCCCTAGTGCAGAGCTTCATAAATTTGGGGAGGGAAATGTCTTCATCTTATACGCGTCTAAGGTGTTTTGATCTATGGAAGTTGCATTCTTGGGCAGGTGGGCTGGTGTCGAGTGCTGATGGACGGAATCAGCAAAGCGTGAGCGAGGCACTGAACGCTTATTACTCTGCAGCATTGCTGGGATTGGCTTATGATGATTCCGAACTTGTTGACATTGGATCAACTCTTGCGGCCCTGGAGATTGCGTCGGCTAAAACGTGGTGGCACGTGAGTGCAGGTGATGGTACGATCTATGGTGTAGAATTTTCCAGCGAGAACAGGCTAGTGGGTGTTTTGTGGGAAAACAAAAGAGACAGCAAACTTTGGTTTGCTTCAAAAGAGTGCAGGGAGGTCAGAATAGGAATTCAAGTGTAGCCCTTGACCCCAGTCACCGAAATTCTCTTCTCTGACATTGATTTTGTTAGAGAGCTTGTGGAATGGGCTACACCTGCCCTTGGAAGAAAGGAAATGTCAGAAACCTGGATGGGATTTGTGTATGCTTTGGAAGCAATATATGACAAAGAAAGTGCCTTGACGAAAATAAAGAGCTTGACTAAAATAAAGAGCATGACTGATCTCTATCATTGTGGGTTGAGCTCTTTGTCGGTCTCAAATCTTTTATGGTGGATTTCTATTAGACAGACTAGCTCGAAGGAAAGAGATGCAATGGGCTCGGGGCAGTTTGAAGTTGTTTGGGGAGCTCATCACTTAGTTTTTCAATCATGTAATTTTGGCTCTTTACTTTTCTAAGAGCTCATATGATAAATCCCCTACTGATCTTTCTTTTCTTTTCTTTTTTTTTTTTTTTTTTTGGGAAGGCTCTCCTGATCTTATTTGCCGCTTCTAACTTTTTACCATTCTGCAAGTTAACAAACATCTTTAAATAATTCAAAATGATGACAATGCAGACCGAAATCAGCCCGTCTTATAAGGCCGGTCAGCCACTCCACGTCCCTAAAGATACATGTCTAAATATAACGAGAAGTCTATTAAGTCACTAGAATTTATTCTTAATTGATTAATGCTAGCCAATGCAGAGAATCTGATATTATGTAAAACTCTACTCAGCAGAAACAGAAACATTAATGTCAGGAGATGGCCGCTGATCCACCAAAGAATCTGATCTGTTCGAATCTGCACTGTGAGATGATGTGTCATTCTGAATTTCGGCCTCCTTTTTGGGCTCCAAGATGTCTTCTCCTCCATTGTTTTGAACCTGCAGTGTGGTCACGGGGATTCGAAGGTCTGGTACAGATTGTGAAATTGGTTTCGCTTCTGTCAGTTCATTTTGTGTAACAGGGGATGCTTCTGCAACCTTGTGTTCACGGTGGTGCTTCTTCCTATGCACTTTGTAGCCATTTGGCACAAAACTTCCAACCACAATCTGCCAAATCAAACATTAAGGACCCATATGAACTTTTTAAGTTACGAATGCAAATTAGAGTCGGTTGAGGAAATACAAGTATGTTACTTTTGGCACCCCGAACAATGAGTAGTTTAATGTTAGCTCATTTTGATACTTAAAAGCTCTTTTTCATGTTCACTTCAGCACTATAGAAGCACCTGGTCAAATCTGCCGCATTCGTTTTAAACCAATTTGTACATTATGTCCGACTGCCATATTATGCAAAGGCTAGGGAGGGTAGTTGGAAACACTTAAAAAGGCTCTTCATGGAACAAAAGGACTTCAAACATCTAATTAATAAGAAAACCTAAATCCTCTTCTATTATTGTCACAAAAAAGGGGAAAGCTTCCAAACACATCCTAAAATAGTATTCTCTCACAAAGGTGCACTTAAATCCAAGAACTAAAAACCCAATTCTCTTACAAAGACCAAGTTGCGCGAAAGTGCTGCACAAAGCAACAGTATGGAGTGAAACTCCAAGCATATATGAGAAGACTAGTATAACCTTTCGCTATCTAACCAGGTCAAATATTATTTTTTGGTGATTTTACCAAGTACTAGAAGAGCAGGACTTACTTGAATTGGGTTGGCTGCCACCAATGCACCAGCAACACTGCCTCCTAACACACGTCCATCAGGGCCTGCCAATGACACACTCAGTCCACCGGTTCTACCTCGCATACCACAAAAATCAGAGACTGTGTATGATCCAGATAAAGACAATATCTCAAAGCGACCCTGTGATGAAGAAAACACAAGAACCAAAATGCACTTCTCCATTATGAAATTTCCAGTAGCACGAGAAGATGGTGAAAGTCTTGAATAGAATCAAGAAATCTAGTTTCTTCAATGAAGAGTAATAATGCCATAACCAACAATAAATAGACATCTTTCCTTTCACTAAAATTGCCATTTTAATAATGTGGAGCTTCCTAGAAAGGATAGTAGTTCTTAAGAGTGCCTAAAGTTTTGCTGAAATAATATTCACAAATGAATATTTGGATTTTGGCGGCCACATGTTTTCTTGAACCTACCACACGTATACTATAATTCACTAGTATATTGAACATGCTTCCGCAAAGACAATCATAGACTTGATTGCAAATCAGCTAAAGAAGTTTTGCAAAAAGATGTCAAAAATATAGTTTCAAAATAAATTTTCACAAGATGGCAAGCTATTTTGTTGGTATTTGATTTTGAAATTGAGTTTATAAAAGCAAAGCGAAAATTGTAAGGCTTCTCTGTATTCAGGACAATTTGGACTTACAGAAATGCTCTTGGGATTGGCCAAACATCTGTTGCATTGAAATTTCCTCCCATTTAAACGATGAAATAAAAGCTTTTGCCTTTTTTTAAAAGAAAAATAAAAAAGGAGCAACTAAAGTTTCCCAATGCAGAATATTCATCCTACTTATCCATATTTTAGGGCCCTACTAGGCGCATACATGAGAAAGCCTGACCAGAGCATAGCAACATTATGGTTCCAACATGGCCAGCTAAAAGCTCCCTGAAAACCAAAATTTTGAGTAAGGGTTTTCTTCTTTTCATTGAGCAGGTAGCTCGAAAATCAATTCAAGGCAAAGAAAAAGGAAAAGAAATAAATAAAAAAACACAGGGAAAAGGACGTTGGATAGCCTTTGAGGGATAATACTTCTCCAAGCAAGTTTTCTGGATAACCATAGGCAAACAAGAATTTTATTGTGTTCTACCCTATAATCAAAATTTAGTTTATCAAGACATCCAAAATCCCATAGTAAAAGGCCAATTTTCTTTAGTTTCGACTCAAAGTCTTCTATGATGCTTTCTCGTGCACTGTTTCTTATGCTATAATGTGTTTCTCTTCAAGTTTATGAACCAAATATTTGCTGAACTACATTGTTAGCAAATTGTATGAACCAAGTTTTTAGCAAGTTTATGAACCAAATCTTTTACACGGTATACCTACATTATTAGCAGGGAACAGACTGACAGAAAAAAAAACATGTAAAAATGTCAAATGGCTCTTTTCCCTGGTTGCTAAGGAGCACAGACAATGAAAATGATGTGTAAAAAATATATCAGGACCTTTTGGACATTGCTTATCAAATCGAGCAAGACGATGAATTAAAAGGTAGAAACATCCTTGGGTGATGCTTATGTGGGTCAGCATGCTTGACATGGGGCATGGAGTCAAGGCACATGAGTGACAAGAGCTCCTGAAGACGCAAGTGATGTTTGGGTCCAAGAAAAGGAAGTCCAAAAAGCAACAAGAGAGAAAGGCGTGGGAAGAAATCTGCACTCAAACAAAAGTTTGATGGGGAACACGGTTTATCATTCATCTAAACTAAAGAAAGCTTGTGCTAGAAAGTGTAACGATGGTACTCATGAAGAAGCATGTTGACGCCTTAGTTTCATGCATCACATGGGATAATGTGCCCTTGCCCACTAATATTTCTGCAGAGTTCTAGTTTGATTGGGATCACCCGTAGATAGATAGAAAATTGAAGCACTAACTAGAATATCTAAATTACTGAGTAGTGATTTACTTCTTGATTAGATGTCAAAGTAACATAGTAACTGTGACCCCCTAGTCCATGGCTCCATGCGTGCACCATGCAGATGCCTTGCCTTGATTCCCTTTAAATAAAAATGGGGGATATCTATATTCAAATCTGAACGAGTGGGGTATTAGTCATTTTATAGTTACTTTCACCAACTTCATAAACATTATCTCAATTCAGTAGCTTATATCTTTAAGACTTTTCACATGGAAACTACAACACAATAAGTGAAAAGCATGTTTTTGTGTGAAGCACATTGAGGATGATGTTAGTGAGACATGGTAGATTGTAATACAGATCAACTGGAAGTTTTGGATAGTAGAATACAGTTTTTCTGGTTTTCATTTTTATGATAGAAAAACACATTTTATGCGTAAATGTAAATGAGTAAATGATAATAAAAGCTTGGAAAGCATGTAGGACCGTCACAACTTTTACTTCTATGTAACACGCAAATGATATACAAATATCCCACACGCATGTCCTTTTCCCCAAATTTCTTACTGTCTATGACTTTTATAGATAGTGCTCGGCCTGGAAAAGGAAAGAGAAACTGGAAGATAAGATAAGCTAGGTCCCATGTCTTATAAATGAGGTCATGCAATTTCTATCATAGATCGAATGAATCTAAGTTGTACAGCACTAGGGACCTTGATATTTATGAGGCATAACACAAGAAAATTCACTTGCAAAAAAGAGACACAGAATGGCCAGCAAAATGAGTTCAAGCGTACCCTACAACAGCAAATATGACATTCACAGAAGGGGGAACTTTCAGCCATCTTTAAACATGACACCAAGGCTGAACTTGAAAAATGATGGCTAAAAAACTCATGCAATGAGGTAGCGTTCGAGGGTCATGTCCCACATTATTAGCAAGGACTAGAACTGCTGAGAAACAGCATATCAAAAATTCAAATGGCTCTTTTCCCGGTTGCTAAGGAGCACAGAAAGGCACACGGGGACTTGTGGGACTCCAGAAGAGGCAAGCAAGGTTTAGATCCAAAAGAAGGGGAAGGTAACAAAGCACAAGAGAGGAAAAGGCATAGGAAGAAAAAGGCACTCCTACATAACTTTGCTGAAGGGTACAGTTCATCAATCCTCTACGTAAGCTTAAGAGTTGGGCTTGAACATAACTTTGAGGTTAGTATGACAAAGAATTATAATTATTTTACATTTTTGTTTCCTTGTTCATTCCATTTGACGTAAAATATCTGTTTTACAATCAAAAAACATTGCAATAGATATAAACCTAATAAGAAAGCAGAACTTCTGGCATAAATCTCATAAAATCATCAATTATCGAGCATATCCTGGAAAAGTAAAGATATTGTCAATCCTCTATATGTAATAACAAGGGTCCCTTTGTTCTTAAAATTACCTTTTAGTGTTCTTTTCTAACTCTTTATGTCTACATTGAGTATGTGCAGAACTGTTGGAGAAGATTTATCATTTTCTGAATCTCACAAAAGTGTACTATGGACAATAAAAATCATTCCAATGAAGCCTAAGCTTCTTAGAATCCTCTACAACAAAGAAAATAGAAAACAAATTTATGATGGGGGTGAGGTAGGACATTTTAAATGGAAAAACATCCCCAAGGAGCCAGCTACCTGCGAGGATGTCCTAGGTACAAAGTGGGGCAAAGAACAGTTCTGAGGTTTCAAAGGTTTGGTGGATGAAACACAATGTCATAACTAGGGAGGGGTAACAAATTAGTAGGGTTTTGAACCAAATGCATACAAATAACTATACCACATAAAGAAAGTGCATCCATTGAATGCCAAAAAGGAGAAAAAAGACAGAATCAGTTTGAGATCATGCCTCAAATGTCAAGATACCGCCAGAAGAACCAGTCTGACGAATGGTGACATTCGAAACAGCACCATTAGCTGAGAGAACGCAGATTCCGCGGGGACCCTTGATAGAAAATGACTGAATCTTTCCTGCAACATCCTATGAGTATCAAAGTTGTAGGCATTAAAAGGTTATCAATGGTCACACTCAGAAAATGCAAGAATATACTAAGCAGTTACAATTGTAAGTATATAAGGTCAGACAGAACAGATGAAATGGTTGAGAAAATTTAATAGCCATATTATGTTTTAGTATACCTCTCCTGTGTTCACGGTCACCACATGCGGCGTGAAGTCGCCTCCCGCAGTATTAGCAAACAACTCTCCTTCAGGATACAAACGTTAGATGTTAGATTGATCACATTATAAGAACAAAATTCTTGTACTCAAAATGACAAAACTATGTATTCACCAAATAGCCCTCTTTGTAACTATGTTCATTTTGCACTATTTGATAAAAGAATTTGTCAATATTATGGACAAGATCCCCGATTCACCACATGGGAAGAGGGGGGGGGGGAACCCTTAAATTCCAAATCTTAGGGGGAGAAAAATAATAATCCTCTCTTATCCAATTTATTAAAATTCAATACTTTGCTGAGTAATGCGGAAGCCCATTTTTTAACAATTATCCCAAACCATAGACCGAGAAAAAAATAGAAGGAATACAACATTGCCCGATCTGTAAAAACTAAAAAGCAAGGAATATCTCGAGTAATCTGTGCTGGTATTTGTTCAAGACCAACACCACCCTCCCCCAAAAAAAAATAAAAAAATAAAAGCAAAATACCCATCAAATTTTAAAAGAAATTAAGAATATTATCGCATATTTCCCAAACATCTGGCAAAATCTCACACAGTGAAGTCTCAGAGACATCATGAAGAAATCACTCATAAAGAAAAAACGGTCACAAAACAATTTTTTCCCAATTGGGTCTGAGAATCTTTGTGCAAAATTTTGCTAGTGAGGTCTAAACAATCACAAATCGCCCAATGGAAAGAGATTGTCAAGAAACTGGGCGGAAAAGATCACATTTGTTTCCAAGTGGGCAATAAATCACCCAAGCAAATGGTCATAGACATAAAGAATAAAAGATAAAATAAAATCACATTTTTCCAAGTGGGTCTAGAAAAACTTTTATTATCCAACCTAGTGAAGTTCCAACTCCGAACAACAACAGCATCAACCAATCACCCATTAGAAAAAAGGCAAAAGTTTCTCAAGTGGGTGTAAAAAATTTTTGCAAACTCTCACCTAGTTGAGCAAGCACTTGCCAGTTTCCAGAGCCAGGAGGCCTTCCTCTACCCCTTTTGGAAGCAGAAAAATCAGATGAGACAGAAAATCCAGGAGGAGAAAAGACTCTCAAGTTGCCATCAGCGTCATACTTCCTTGGTCTGCCTCTCTTCTTCTTAGCCAAAGAATCAAGACTTCCTCCTCCAACACTTAGATTTCTTTCCATGCTCATGTTCACGGCCATGTTCATCAATTCCGGCACCACCTGACGCACCGGTGAAGGTGATTCCGTTCCCGAATTTATAGGTGACCCTGATGCTGTACTTTCCTTCTCTTCTATTTTCATCATTGAGAGAGAGAAGAGAGAAAGATAGATTTTGGGTACTTCTGTTCTCCTCTGTTTTACTCTGTCTCGTCTGTTCTTTTAGGAGGATTCGAGAGAATGTGGAGAAGGTTTTTAACGTTTGAAAGAGGAAGATGGGAATGGCGCCAGAAGTAGAAGGTGTGTTGTGTGTGTGTGTGTGTGTCTGTATTTGTATTTGTATTTCAACTTGGATGAATATGCAGAATTTTTATGTTTTTTATTTTATAAATATAATAAATATATCAATGTCCATCAATGGAGGATATATAAATCTGGTAAGTTCTTGTCTGGCTCTATTGAAAGAGATTTACCAGGAGTACCGTTTTCCTCTGCATTTCCCAAAATGCCCTTCTTGATTTCTTAATGACGGGACCTTTTTGGATTTTATAAATTTGTTTATTTCGGATTGTTCAAAGTAAAATGCCTTGTCCTTGAGTTCTTGTTCTACCAGGTTTGGTCAATTTTGGGTACAACAAGATTTAATTTTATCAAATTTTCCTTAAAATAATATTTCTTTATGTTAAAAATAAAATTTAAATCGCCTTCGACCACAACCACTAAACTTTAATCCTAAAATTTAAAATCAACCGTTTAAAAGATAAATATAAGATAAAAAAAATACACATATTATTCAAATATATTTATACTATGAAAAGTGATGATTTAATTTATTTTAATTTTTTTACATCATTCGTTTCTATACAAAATTATCTTTTTAATTTATCCCTTAATTGAAAATGTATTGATTGTTATTTATCATGTAAGTTTTTAATTAATTTACCCTATAAGCTAACACTTTAAACATTTATTTATCTACATTTTAACTTAGTTTTTATTTTAATTATAGGTGGGAAATATGTTGCAGGCCACATTATATAAGATACTTAAACCAATGAGTTTTAGTTTAAGTGACATCTCTTTTCTCTTCCCTTACAATAGAATTAGATTCAAGACTCGGTATATGCACAAAAAAAAAAAAAATTATGAGATACTTAAATATACTTTCATTATATATGTAGAATATAGAGAGGGTATAAACTTCCAACCATACATTACAAGTTCAACTCCAAAAATCATAAATTTAGAATAATTTTAATGGTAATTCTGTAAGCACACTAATTCAATTGTGATACTTAGTGCTAGCAAAAAATATATATATTTCTCCAATGAATTTTTTGACCTACCCTTGAAAAATAGTGGAAAAGAAAATTTTTTAAATATAGTCATAATATTAATATTAATGATCTTTTGAAATTTTTCTGTTTTTTTTTTCTAATATAAGAGAGATTTGAAGGGAAAGTGAGTGGTTTCAATTCAAATATAACTCACTTATCGATAAAAGCATACAGTAATATAAAACTAAAGTGAGTGGTTTATTACAAGTGTTTAATGAACTTAATAATGTTCTTTATTATTAAAGGATCCTTCATATTGTTTTAAGGGTACTTTTGCATTATTTTTAGTTTAAATACTATTAACACATACCCACCCTATAATGGTGCATGGTTTATAATTTACTTCCAATGAATTTCCCTGATTTGATCTCAAAAGGTCGTGTGGGGGGAGGAAAGTTTCAAATTTTGCCCTAATACTAAAGAATTTTTGAATTATTTCCTTGGAAAAATTTAAAATAATATATTTGCTCATTTCTTAAAAAGTTTTGCATGGTTAATCAAAAATCGAAATACATGGAACAAAGATTATTGGAGTAAAGCGCGTGATTTAAAACATTACACCCATCTACTGGATTTTTCAGACATGTATTTAACAAAATAATGTATGAGAGTAATTTAAAAAATGGAAGTCAATATTGAACAATTTTGAAAATTTTACTTTGTTGATTTTAAAACATTATTTTGATTGTGAAGAGTTTTGTGCAATTATTTTTAGTTTTAAATGCAATAAGCGAAGATTGTTAAGCTAATATTCTAGATTTAGCTATTACGCATTTTTGTGGATCTTTCCGATATATATTAAAAAAAATATATATCAAGAGAAATTTTATATCATAGCCTTGATATTCAAGAACTTTTGAGATTTTCTCTCCGTAAAATATAAATCAAAGTCTTAAAAAGTTTTGTAAAGATTTCTACGAAAAGCTTGTGATTTTAGTTATTGCACATTTTTAATCGGTTTTGTATGGAGAAATATAAATTAATGTGTTAATTTAATATTTGAGAATTTGTGAGATTTTTTTAAATCTTTTTGGTTTTGAAAATAAATCTAATTATTTTTAAAATAGTTTTGTACATCTATTTTTGGTTTTAAATTCAATGGACTAAAATGACTAGACTAAAGTGTATGGCTTGATGTCAAATGGATTTTCTCAATGTACAATCAAAAAGTAGTATACAAGTGTTCTCACCATTATTAGGAAAAATTAATTTTTAATTTAATTGATGCAATTAACAAAGAAAATTTTCCAATTAGTGTATATTGTATGATTTAAGAGCATACCCACATGTCCAATAAATTTATTTAATACATGTCCAATGGTGTTCGTAGCATCATTAGAGGATTAGTTTAAAATAAATAAAATAAAAAAGAAAAAAAGTGAAGGGGGAGCCACTTAATCACTCACCTTATTCATTGGAAACACTATAAATCAACCATATGCTAGAAGTTGAAATTCATATTTGTTGAAGACATTAGTGCTCTAGGAAAAGTCTGAAGATAGAATAATCATGGCATTTGAATTTAATATCTTGGAGGCTCCAAAAGTTCGACCCACATGCAATTTTTAAAGCATTCTTCTTCTTCTTCTTTTTTTCTTTTTAACATAATAATGATCCGAATTCGAGACACTTAAAAAGAAAAGAATAATATCAGTTGAGATTTGGGTTATTAGAATACTCCAAGCATTCCTATCATATCAACTCTTGCAAATAATTAATTGCCACTAAGCTACCCACTTCTCAAGACTATTTATGCATGGGATATTTTAACTTTCAATACCCATTTAAGAAAAAAAAAAAATCTAACCTTGGAAAGGATAGAGAAAGAATTTTTTATTTTTCTAATAAGAAAGAAAACTTTAATATGCTGCTCTTTGAGTATAAATTAATCAAACTTATCAAAATATAATCATTAAAATGTTATTAAACATAGGGCTCGTATAAAAAAGTGATAATATGCACACATAATTTTTTTATTTAATAAAAAACTAGTGAATTTAGAATTATATATTT
Source organism: Dillenia turbinata (assembly GCA_037126225.1). Classification (NCBI taxonomy): domain Eukaryota; kingdom Viridiplantae; phylum Streptophyta; class Magnoliopsida; order Dilleniales; family Dilleniaceae; genus Dillenia; species Dillenia turbinata. The sequence goes on along the minus strand of JBAMMX010000003.1, from coordinate 6,800,745 downwards.
AAAAATAATTTTTTATATATAACTATGAAATAAATAAAAATAAAAATAAAAATTTATTCTCTTAAAATAAATTACTTAGCATACGAACTTCTATCTAGACATATATCCCGCAAGCACGGTCCAATCCAGACCAGAGGTTGTCCCTTCAAAAATGGTCACATCCTTTGTATCGCTACGGATCATCCTCTTCGCTCTTCGGGGCATCTCCCAGACGCATTGATCAAGAAAAGGGAGGAGGGTAAGATCGTAATTTCACATAACAAATTTTTTATTAAAATTCCCCTCTCCTGTCAAACCACCAAAGAGGGACAAAAAGCGGTATTGGTTTTAGAATTACGGAAAACCAACTGTTTATTTTATTTTATTTTTTTGATTAAAAATGTGGTCAACTGTTGCTTTGCAGTGAAAGCAGTGAAACCATCCTAAAATAATGTTTTCCATTTTGCTTTTTTTTTTTTTTTTTTTTTTTTTTTTTTTAAAAGTAAAAGATAAAGCTCCAATTTCCAAACCCATTTGCTAAAATTTCGAATTTTGAATTTCTCGTAATACCCTTTTGCTTAAATTACAAGAATGAATTTACCAAATGACCATTTTCCCTATTCATGTCACTGTTCGTAAAGGTGGGTATAATATCTTATTTGAAAAAATTATTCTTATATTTTTGTTGATTAAAATTGAAATTTAGCATGAAACCGAAGTATTTATAAAAATAATTTCTAAATGTATAAATATATTAGAACCCAAAAAGAAAAATTTAACTAAAATTTTGACATTAGCAATTTAAAATAACCAATATCCTTTTTTTAATATATGCTTTCCAATATGTAGATGAACTTTTATTGGCATTCTTAATAAGAATGGAAATTCCAGAACGAAATCGGCTTATGGCATTAAATTAGTTATTAAATTGTCAATGCATTTTTAAACCAAAATCATTTGTGAAGAATTATTTATTTAATTTTCTTCCATGGCGAATTTTGTAAAATGGTCTGCAATGATTTTTTTAATAATAATTCTTATATTCGGCTTTTGTACCATATATACATATTGAATTCGAATTTCAATTCAAAAAATAAATTGACTTTTTCTATTGAATGTGCAAACTATCAACCTAGCTGTGCCATGTGGAAATAATGGCACTAATGCATAATAACCTAATGTACATGAAATATATATGTCCCCGATATATATATAAATAAATATAATTAAATATGTATAAATTAGTTTCTCACCATATATGGTGTATTAAAATTGCATGTATCCAAAATTCCCACATGACCAAAATAAAGAAGTCATTTAAGCATGTCAAAGATATTTCTGATTAATTATTTTCACACAAATATTCTCTTTGGATAAGAAAAATTGGAAGTTTTTTTCTTTTCTAATTTCAGTATTATTTAAAGAGAAAAAACTATGTACACTGATTGCATTATTACATAAAATATTTTATATTCCCAAATATTTAGCCTTCCATAATAAAAGGAGATAATTAAGGAGGGAAATATTTTGATAATTTTTCTTTTTATTTGTTTAGCAAAATCAATTCGAAAAAGGTAGATCTGCAATTCGGAATATTGGAAATAATGGGCCCCATTTATTCCAAAATGTACATGAATCTCAAGAAATATTTTGAATTTTTAATTCAAGTAAATTTGTTCATTCATGAATGTCAACATTTTTTTCTTTTTTTTGGGGGGGGGGATGTTTTTACCAATGAATAGAATATGAAATGCAAGACTGTTAAACTTGCTTTCTTTTTACAACATTTGATTAAAAATCTCGTGAATTGAATGAAATTTATGTTTTTCATAAATTATGAGATTTTAAAAATATATGACCCAAAAACCTTACAAATAAAAAGCCTTTGAAATACCACAAAAAGGTAAGGATTTTTAAAGATGTCATAATTTTTAATGTGTAATTATCAAAATGGAAAAATATTTTGAAATTCTTTGAGATGTTACATAATTACATTAAATTCCACATATAAAATTTTTTTAAATCTTAAATTTAAAAATGAAAATATTTGTAAAATCCCAAAAATATTAATTACCATGATAAGAAATTAAATTAGAGAGGGAGAGGAGGAGAGAGAGAGACGTTGCTTGATTAAGAAATGAAACGGCAAACCAATTAAAGTTGGCATAAAAGAAAGAAGAGAAACACAAATCTGCAAAACAAGCAGAAGATGCAATAAAAGCTGTCAGATAAGACCGTTGACGGTCTTTACCTAATTTAGTTAAATTTTTTTTTTCACTTTTTGATTATATTTTTCAATTAAATTAAATGAACATATCCCAAATAATCCTATACACCCAACTGAGATATCCCTACCCCCACCCCCTGCAATCAATTACCCAAAACTATCCCACCATTGCCCTTGCGCTGAATCAATATTGGTTGACTGTATATCAAAGGATTTAAATTTTTTTAATCATTATGAATTTAAGTATAAAAAAAATTATATTAAAAGATTTTTTTTTAAAAAAAAAACCTCGATAATAAATTGATCCGAATTAATTGAGATTAAATTTCTAAACAAAAAACTAAAAAATAATTACCCTTACGCTAATTAGTATTAATTACCAGTTGTCTCATTGCGATTCGTGCAATTTTGGTTCGTGCGATCTGCAATCCAACGGCCTAGATTTCGACTCTTTGAGGGGGTTTAGAGGATTGGTTGATTTAAGGGGGAAAAAAAAAAATAAAAAAAAAAATTGTGTAGTCGCAGTGGAAATAAGAAATTAATGAATAGTTCGTGATTCTCTTTATTTTCTTTAAAATTTATTTTGCATTGGCATCGCCGGGCGCAATATGAAGATTATATTTCGGATATTTTATTAAATAAAAATATATTTAAATTTTAAGAATTTCAAAAGACTGTGTCATTATATAATTTTAAATTCATAAATCTCTTAAAAAAGTTAATTATTATAGAATATATTATACTCTTTTATACTTATATCAAGAATTAGACAATTTTTAATTTTTTATATTATATTATATTTCAAATTAATATTTATAAATACATTTATTAAAACGATGCGTTATTAATAACACATTTAAATACATTTGTCCAAATAATTGAAAATTTTTAAATAATATGCTTCGAAAATGTAATATGCAAGTAGAAGCGAAAGAAAAAAAAAAGGTGTCACGTTTTAAAGTATGTCTTTATTTTAAATAATTATTTATTGTAGAGTTTTTTCTATTCTTTTTTTTCCTTTCTTTTAGAAGAAACCCCCTTAATGTTTAACCAAATAACTTGATAGATATTAAAAAGTGATATTAAACAAAGTTCAATCTCATTTATAATTTTTTTAAAATATAAAAAACTCAACTAATTTTATATTTTTAATATATAAAAAATTTATTCCCGTGGAAATTAATTAGTGCTTGACTATTGCCTAATCACATCTCGGAAAGGTCATATGTTTAAAATGTCCAATTGGGTATACTAATAATTTTTATTAACTATTAACAAATACGATATAATTTTTAACTGTTATTTGTTAGAATTATGTATGAAATACTTTTTTTAATGACTAAATTTCAGTACCCTTGAGGGTGTAATTATTCCAATCTTTGGATAGAAAATATTGCCTGTTGCTTTCAATTCATTTTCATGGTAAATGAAATCATCTGACAAAAAATAAAACACAGGCCTTGTCAAAGAGAACAAAAATGAAATCGAAATTGGGTATGAAAATGGTTGACTGCGTTCCAATTCCTCATGGTTCAAGACCGGTTCACTGTTTCGATTAAATATAATTTTATTTGATTTTATTTTTTATTCGATTTGATCTCATGTTTTTAAACATGACAATATCATTAAAAAAAAAAAAAGTTGTTGCAATTGTCAGACCGCCCTTTTTCCTCCGCATGGTTCAACCATGGTCCAAAGTTTGATATATTTATGTTTTCTTCTCAGTTTTAACCAAGCCTATTCCCCCGCTTGGTGCCACCCTAGCAAACAACATAAGATAGCAAAACAGGGCTCTCCAGGAAGCATGAGCTAAACGTAAGTACCAAGTAACTTGAAAACAGTCTTGAATTTGTAAGGGGCTTTTTGGTTGATACCCACGTTAAATACTTCCTAATTTTAAGATTTTTAATTTAATGATTTTTTTAACAAATATGCTTACGTTAAGGGTTAGTAACCCTCTCCACAATTTTAATATGCAAAATAGAACAGAAAATAATAGTTAAACTAGCAATATTTAGGGCGTCGTTATGTTCAAATTAAAGTATAGCAGATCTAAGTGTGGTTCATGTAGGCAAAATAATTAAACCGTGAGACATACTCTCACTTTTTCAAATTGTGAAATTGCCTTTTACAACAATAAAAACTTCTAATTTTCGAAAAATTGCACTTACTTGGGGTTTTTTTTTTTTCTTTTTCCCTTTTCCCCATAAGTGCACAATTTTAGTTCACAAGAAAAAGAAAATCTCAAACCACAATACGCAAGCCAGCACGTAAATTTTCAAAACCGCAAAAAGGGCGGGCGGCTTATTTTATTGCCCGAACCGACAACTAGCGGTTCATCACGAAGTGAAGCATAAGAAAAAAGAGGTAATATTGGGATTTAAATATTTAATAAAACAACAACATTTTTTTCCCCGCTGAGTTAATTGCTCTCCTTAACCCCCCAGAACACTCTATTTTTTTAAATAATTTGTTTTTATGAAATTTATCTCTAGCTTTGCACTTATACCCTAATTATAAATTTCCAAACTTAAGTCAAAATACACAAATTTATTAAAACTATAATAATGCACAATCATATTCCTAAAGAGACAGTCTAATGGTTATAATTTTTCTCTTATAATCTGAAAATTTTAAATTTAAATTTTTATGTAACAGATGATGATGATAATAATAATAATAATAATAATAATAATAATAATAATAATAATAATAATAATAATAATAATAATTTACAACCATTCTAAGTTTTACCACAACAATACCGCATACCTATTAAGTATAACGGTGCACAACATGTAAGGTATTATTGTCTTAATCTAAAAATTCTATATTTTGTAGACAAAAGGTATCTCATTACATTGAGGGTATAGTCAAAATTATATGGGTGAAAATCACACTATAATTAATGTGAGATCTAAGTCCAACATACTAATATGCTAATATCTTACACTCTCAATGATGTGAGGTATCACATAAAGTGTCCGTTCTTAATTTTTTTTTTTATATATAACTAGAGTTTATCTATTAAATGATTATTCAAATATTTTGAAATTTTAATTGATTACAAAAGTCAAAACTCAAGTTTTATCTCCCTTTTTCGCTTGTCAAGAGAAAAAAAAAAAAAAAAAAAAACGGTTGCCTCAAAGCCTGTGACGAATGCCACCTGCACTAATTTTGACATTTTTTTTTATTATATTAAAATTTGAATATGAAATCATTAGATTAGAAAAGAAAATTGTGATAATTAAATCGTCCTTTTTGAGACATTAATTTTGACCGTTGAAGTTCAAGTATCCATAAGATATTTTTAAACCTATTAGAATTACAAGTTTAATGATTTTATTTGTTCCGAAATTGTATATTCATCTGTCATTTACTATAAAATCAGTATTTCAGTAATTTTTATTTCGAAAAATGTGATTCCTTTTGCTAAAAACTGAAATGCATATAAAGCTTAGCTACCCAGTGGCGGTGCTCTGAAGCCACGCGTTTAATATCACAAACATGATTAGCGCATTCATATTAACATACACAAGAGGAAAAATTAATTTCAAAAAGTTAAATTTAAATTTAATTAAAATTAGATAAACTTTTCAATATAAAAAATTAATGATATAATAATTTTAGTTTATTTTTAGGGAAATTTAATTTTTACTTGTAAAATCTCATATATTAAATAATTTTATTTTATTTTATTTTAATAAAAGTATTATAATTAATATAAAATAAATTAAACTTTTCGAAATAAGCCTGAACCTCTTTAAGTTTCTTAGTCCAACAATAACAGACAGAGACACTGCACCTTTCAAAACAGAGGTAGCAAAATTTAAGCCTACTTTTACCGGGTTCGACATGGTTCAACTACCATTAACCACTTGTACCTGATTAATTCCTACCACCAAGTTAAACAACCTAATTGTGCAGAGAGAGAGAGAGAGAGAGAGATGTTGGTGTCCCACTAGTTCTTGAAGAAAAACCACTTGTATGAATCCCCCTTTTTTCCTGCCAAAAACCCAGAAAGTTAAAATAAAAACAAAGCGTGACTCCTAATCAAGATTTCCCATAATTATGTAAGATACACTGTTTTCTTTATTTCTCTTTAACTCCCCAATCCCCATTCTCTTTCTTTCTTGTAGTACATACCTTATTAATTTAGTCTATGTTTCATTGCTTGAGTAGGAAGCGAAAGGCACTTGATAGATAAAGGGAGATTCCCTAGTGATGAGCACCATCTGGGGCTAAGGAGTTTTCAAAGATTTCTACACATTGTTAATTTAAATGTTCACGTTAGAAAAGATTTCAATTCAAAGAATTTGGTTTTCCAATGCTTGCCTTGATAAAAGAAGCAAGTCAAATATATATATTATGAGTCTCACCCAACAAATAGAAAGAAATGAAAAAAAATAATTTCTTAGGATAGAGATTGTCTGATATGATTTGAGATGCAGTTGTTGTTTTCTGTGCTTGTCTGTGCAAAACAGAGAAGAGGGAGGACCACCTCTTTTGGTTCTTTTAATGCTCATAAGACACTTCAGTAGCTGATAAAATCATGTAAAACAGATACATACATAAAAATAAATCTTCTAATTATCAACCAATCAGGAGTTGAATTATAATGAGTTGAGTGAGAGGAGAGCCACACTTCTACTATTCTGATTTTTTTATTTTTTTAAGTCTAGTATTTCTCTAAAGGATGTATCATGGGCATGAAATAAAGCTGCAAAGTTATGATTAAAGTAATATAATAAGGAGGACCAAAACCCTCTTCTTTGGTTTGGCACTTCACCATGTGAATTGATTCTGCAAATTCTTGGCCTACCTGATAATAAAATACAACCTTTATAAACAAAATCGCCGCCCAACTATGAGTAACTCAATTTCCAGGATTTGCACATAGAACTTTTATGCTTATCCCGAATTGTTTTATATTTAATACACGAACCAAGAAATAGCTCAAAGACCATCATGGAAGAGATACCAATATATTTCTGGCCACATTATACTCCCTTGGGTGCTCTCAAAGACAAGATATGAGGCATTTCCTTCAAGTACCAAAATTTCTGCACCCAAAATAACCAAACTTGTTATAATTCTGATGGATACTTTTGTCCCCCCACTTCCCCCACCCCCCCAAAAAAAAGCGCCAAATACTGATTTTCATAGAAACTTTGCTCACACGATGTTGTGAACAAAATGCGAATTATTATGCATCTCAAGCTCAAGCGAGCATGGGTAGAAATTTTGAGCTTCACAATTACAATTGGGTTATAGTTTGGGAGCCAAAATGTACAATAAAGAGATCAATAAACTATACACCTAAGTTAGAACGGGGAAAACAAAAACAAAAGATGGACACTATTCTAGCATAAGCCTAACTCTGCCCTTTATTCTTAGATTGGACCGGAAGCTAGGCTTTTAAGACCTAGAACTTATTAAAAACTACCAACATGTGATCTATTTTTCTGGTTAAAATCATAAAGCAAGCATTGGGGAAGAGAACTCCAACTTTTTTTTTTTTTGGTTACATGAGGTTTGAACTTCGCATCACGGGGTTGGAAGAGGGGATTTGTAACTATTAGACTGTTCTCTTGAGGAGAGTGAGCTCCAACTTTAAGATCTAATAATAGGAAAATACCCTTGTAAAAGAGAATCATATATTAACAGTTAGGAATATCTTGCATTGATGTACCCAAAACACATGGCATGAGCAAGCAGGGGTCCTCACAGTCTGGAAAATTTTTGGACAAGTAACGTATATAGTTTGGGGCACATCAAGAAGGCTATAGTAGAGACTTTTCATGCCCAGAAAAACACGAGGGAAGTTGCTAGTACTTTTTACAAAATTAACTATATTGGGCTCTGAAATGAGAAAGGGGTTCAAAGTTCCACCAAACATGTGAGATTCAAGATGCGCAATGTGCAAACAACCTACCCTCTTTTATATAATGCACATCAAGTTGACATTAGCACAATGTTTCAATTCAATGAGACATCGAAGAGCCAATTTGTAGGTAGGAACATTGACCTCAAACCAAGCATTAATTGAACTGTTTGGTGAAGGTAGGAACATATGTTTTCAATTAAAATCCCAAATGGGTAAACCATATCCATTCTCTTTCTCCTAGTCTTTTGGCTCAAGCAGTTAGGTAATCAATTATCTTTTTTTTTTCCCCTCTCCTGGAATATCTAATTTTGATGTTATGACTTAAATTAGAAGAATTTTTTTATCAATATTTTTTAAGAAGAGAATTTACAAGGAAAAGATGGATGGGAGCCAAATGTTACCAGGAGTTAATCCTCATCCAGTAAATTGGCACTGCAAAATGCTCCTGAGGAATAAGATACAATTTCTCTCTGCATGCCGCGAAAGGAACATCTCATTTTATAATACCACGGTCAGGGGGTAGGGCCTTAATCCCTTTGTTTATTGAACAAAATGAGATTGACTTAAGTATGCATACCTTGTTCTTGGGACACTTTAGAACTAAAACACTACTTGGCAGGTGTGGCACACATTAAATTGGCCAAGGTACTTAACTACACTCCACATTAAATTGATTTCCCTGGAAAATTAAAAAAAAAAAAAAACTGTGATTGACCTTCATGGAGACCGTCTTTGGTTTCCTCTAGTCCACAAATGGTGATAAAACTTTGCATGGTGTAAATTATGCTTCCGGTGTTGGCTCTGGTATACCTGATGGTCTGCCGTCTGAAAACTAGCTGCAAAGTTCCCATAAGGGCTTGAAAGCCAACTTCAAAACGAACCAGATTTCCATGTCCAAGTCAAACATAGGCTTGGACAAAATGCAAAACGCAGATTTCATTAGGCTCTGCAAAATAACAAATAGGTGAGCGGCGAAGTTCAAAAAGAAGATCAAAATCTTCAACTCCCCAAAATGATAGGCTAGTAGTCAAAACCACTTCTTCAAATGTTGTCTCATAAACCTAAAGTGGTGTCTCTAAGTGAACAGTCTAGTAATCACACCCTCTTCCTCAATCTCGAGATCTTAGTTTTAAATATTTGTATAACAAAAAAAAAATAAATAAATAAATAAACCTAAGCGGTGGTTCCAATTGGGCCCATGGCTTAGAAAGCCTTGTCAAACCTGCTCATTAGTGGACTGGGCCCATGGTAAGACGAACTTCCCGCGAAAAAAGACTGTGTACGTTGGTGGAGCTATTATCTGAATAATTGTGCCGAAACCCGGCTTGTCCAAACGTGAGCAGTGTCTAGTATGGGCCGGAAAGGGCACGATGAGCCCAAGACGAGGCCCACCATCGTCTGTAGGACTAGGACGCACGAAGATGATTATTATTTTTTCTATATTATTTGACATATATTTTTGTTTTATTAAATTTAATTTGAATGTTTTGAGTTTAATGTATTTTAACGATTCCAAAGTTGTACATCCATTAAAGATGAACCAAAAAAAAAAAAAAAAAAAAAGAATGATTTGATAGAACACGGTGATGTAACTAATAAGGAATAAAACTTTTGCGTTTAGATGTTTAATCGTATTTAAGATTGGGTTGAATAATTTAGATCAGATTATGTTTAGCTTATTTTGTTCTAGGTTTTAGCACATTAATATTTTCAAAAAAATCTTGTGTTCATGTTTGATTTTAATCCATCAAGAATTTCAAAACTATTATGATTTTGTTTGGTTTTTTAAAGTTCATTCAAGAATTTTTATCATCAAGCAATCTGTCACTGGCGATTTCTTGGTCTCAGTCAAGTTGTCGGTCCAGATAATGACCGATTTGTTTCTCACTTCATTGATTTCTCTCAATCATTATCGATTGATTTTAGATCTTTATCATTATCCCTAAGGTAAGGTTTCTTGATTCTTGCGTCAGAATTTTTCAATTGGTTGTTTGTTTCTCTCAGCTCAAAAATTAAATCGATTTCTTTAATCTTTTTGGTTCAATTTCTGGTTCTTGATCAGTTTTTGATTCTTAACCGATCAATTTCTTCTTGTTAATTCGATACAAACGAAGCGGTTTGTCTTTCTTCCTCTCCACTTTCACCAAATTAAGGGGCGAATTTCTCATAGTTCTATTCATAATCTCTCTGTTCTCTCTCTCTCTCTCTCTCTCTAGATTACAGGATAAAGAGACCTACAACCTCAGGAATCTGCAAAGTGTTATCAATTTCATCATCTCCAAACCTTAATTTCTTCCATCAATTCCACGTTTTTCTTCATTGTCTCTATAAAATCTTAATTTGATTTCAAGACCCCTCGAATTGGGCTTTGGTTACTGTTTTGCCGGTATGTTATAGGAGAAGAGCAAGGGACCAAAAACATTAGCCGGAAAACAGATGTTAGGATTTGTTGAAGCGCGATGTGGAGGCTGTCGAGACTTCTCGTTGAGCTTTGTGTTTTGCTCACGATATGTTTGATGAAGTGTCTGTTGGGTAATGAAAGGGTAGCATGTCTCAGACTAGGTGCTGTTAAGCTTCAGACCCAGATTGATCAGTTTGTCGGTCAATTTTCGACTACTTGGTATTGTATGGGTCAATTGTTGTTGGCTTGGAAGTGTTGTGTTCGCAAGAGGATGGCCTTAGCAGCTCCTTTTGTTGTTTCTATGCTATGACACTTTTCCCGCGTGCAAAAATTTCCCGTGGGGTTGTGGCCCTATGGTGGGTATATTAGGCATTTGGGCATCCTGATCTCAGAGGTTGTGCTGGTTTCCTTGCTTTGGCTCCTGGGCAGTAGACTCATGGTTATGCAGTTGCTTGCAATACTCTTACTTCCAACGGAGCTCACAATGTTTGTTCAGAGGGAGCATTGGATCAGGACAAATTGATGAAAACGGCCAGTTTTAGACCAAATGAGATCACATATGTGAGTGTGCTTATCAGGTAGTGTTCCGAGTTAGCTACACTTCAAGCAGGTGTTGTTGCTCCTATTTGAGGGAAAAAAATTGAGGCAAAAGGTAGAGATGATTCCATCTTGTGCTATCCTGTTGTTGGGACCATTCACAAGGAAATTTGTCACATGCTAAAGGAATAACGTGGAGTCAATTTAGTGGGTAACGGTATTAGATTCCTTAACCAATGAATGAGTTTGAAACTTTGGAAGAACTATTTTTTAAATTGGGTCTAATGATACTTGAGCTAAATTAGTTAAATATGACTTTGGACGTCCAGTATCACCGAAAAAAGAAAAAAGAAAAAAAAAAAAAAAGCTAGTATGCCTGGGAAGGTCAGCGAACTCGCAACTGTTGTAGCATATAAAAACTGTCGGCTCATTAGAAGGTGCTGGTGCGTTTGCCTTTGAGCTATTTTTGATGGGGATTGTCAGTTTTCATTAAATGAAGCTCCAAGATCTTATAATAGCAGGGATCACACAATTAGATCTTGCTCGACGTCAATGAAGACCAGTTGCATTATGTACAATATTCTAGATGAAGATGAGGGAGAGCCTGGTTTTGACATGGTTCATAAGCAAATTGGAACGAGCACTTCATTGTTAAGCATGGCCGTTAGACATTCACATCTTGAGGAAGGGGGAGGGATGGTTGTTCGAAATAGAGTTTTGTGGAGCATATTGGTAGTGCTAGTTCATGAGTAGTTAGTTGATAGGGTAGTTAGTTTGATTAGAAGTTAAATAGTATATAAATTTTACCCTTTGGGATGAAATATCAATTTTTCCTCACACATGACAAGAATTATCACGAAAAATAGCAATTTTCCTTTATACCCCAGAATTCCACTTCCTCCACAGTAAACGATTGAATTATTTCTTAGAAAGAAATAAAATTAAAAAAATAAATATAAGGGTTTTAAAAATTGACTGAATTAATAAATTTATCAAAAATAAAGTAATAATCTAAAGTAAATAACTCAAAATCAAAAGAATAAAAATTCATGGGCAATTGATTTTCTAGTCAAAAGACTTATATCTATCTTGATTTTATGTGATTGATCATTGATTTATTTAAAGATTTGAACAATTATAAATAAATTGATTATAATCATCGATAAATACCTAACGATCAATTTCTCCTTATTTCGTTGATAATTAAAAGAAACTCTTTAATTATTTTTTTAATTGAAAGTTAACTCTAGAGAAATTTTTAAGATTAAAAGTTTTGATAATATTAAGATCTAAAGATACCTAATTTTAATTAACAAATATATAATGAATTCATTTAAATTAAATTATTTAATTTCATGATATAAATATCATTCACTATTATACTAAAACAAACAAATAATTACGAATTTATCATTTTAATTGATTATAAATTATTTTAAAACTATTAAATATTGATCATTATTTAATAAATTATAAAAAGTCATGATTTATGAAGTGTATGAATTAAATAAATACTTATAATATATTGAATAAAATATTTAATAAAACCTCACAATTATAAAAAATTAATATTTCAATAACTTTTTAATTAAAAAATAAATTTAAAGTGAAAAAAGAGCACTCACAAAATAAATAAATAAAAAAATTATTAGAATTAATATATATGCCGGAAAAGAATCCACTACATTGACGTGACCTTCTGCTGGAAAAATGTGTTGGGAAGATGGAATACAATGTGTCCCTATCGGCTGCCTATGGCTGCCCCTTTGGGCCGTCCCTTCGGGTCCTCCGTTTTGTTTCATGTATGACTCATGCATATTGGTTAACTTCCTTTTTTTTTAAAAAAAAAAAATCTTTATAAATTTTAAATAACTATTAAATAAAAAATTATAAGGGTTAAAATTTTAATTTTTTTATAAATATTTAGAAACAAATTAATAATTTTATAAATATTTCATACTTCCAAATTCGTCATCACTTTTCTTTAAATTTTTGTGTAACTAAATATGAAATTTTTTACGGTGATTCTTCAATAAATCTTGCATTTTTCCAAAGTTCTATGTGTCCACGTGCTAATGAAAGAGTGTCGCTATCCAATTTTTCCATTCTCTATGTAATGACTCTAAATTGACTCTTTTTTTTTTTCCATTTTCTTCATAAGTTTTCTTAATCATTTCTAACATATCAATTATCATAAAATACAATAATTAGTGTAATATTCATTTAAAAATAAAATAAAATCAATTATAAATATTACTCTAATTTATACTCTATCAAATTCTCTCACACTTAGATAATACTTGTTCTCAAACATTGCTAACTCAAATAAGACTAAAACTTCTGTAACCAACATATTTTTTCTTTCAAACTATTAAACCAACATATATCATAAGAGTTAAACCAGAAAATTAATCAAAACAACAAATATTTCACAATATTTTGTACGAAAATAATGATTACAAATGTCAATAACTCCTTATGAAATCAAAACTATAAGATTCAATATTTCTCTCTAAAAATTCACTCAAAATGGGGTGAAAAATATATAAATCACTCAAATCAACACATTAAAATTGGTATTACCATATGTTGCAAATATTTCAACCCTTCAACACTTAAAAATTTGAACTTCATACACTAATTTAAAGATCTTTCATTTGGTTATAACGGGATTAACGTTAGGGGTAAGATATAAGAAATATTAAGGGTTAAAGCGTACCAAAGATAATATTTAGTTAACTACATAATTTTTCTGTAATGAATATCTTTGCCTCACACAAATAACACACAAAGATAGATATATTTTGCTATCCACATGTGAATAAATACCCGATAGTCAACAACATACAAAGATGTCAATAATTTTCTCTAAATTCCATGAGTGAAATAAATGTCAGCAACACTTTTCTCATCTTTTTTTTTCCTACTTTTTTCTTGCTTTTTGCACATTTTTTTTTTTCATTTTTTCATTTTTTTTTGCATTTTTTGTGTTTTTTATCTAAACAATCCTTCAACAAAAAATAGCCAAAAAGATAATCAAGTGTCTTTCTTCCTTACGTAATCACAAAATTCATTTTTCATATCATATTATAGAAATATCGACATCAAAATTTCAATCATCATCTTTTCTTTGAGGCAAACAAATAACTAAAATAATGCAATTAACTCCATATACCTTTGGTATCAAAGCTTGAAATGAAAACTAAAATAAAAGAGTAGGTGTTGTATTGAGGAGGTTAAAAAAAAAAGAAAAAGTCTCAAACTCAACTTGGTTGACTAAGTGGATTATAAAATTAGAGTAGAGATTTTTACGCAAGCCAAAATTCTTAAGATGTGATTTCGAAATGCATAACAAAACAAGTTCTAAAATGACAAATTCAAATATGATAATCGCTCAACAAGAAAAATAATTTCAAATACAAAAAATGAATTTGCTTGTTTTATGCTTAAAACCTTACATTTAAGTAGGGTTTATGTTAAATTTTGCATATTTATCTTTCAAATGAAACTATTAAAGATATGAATAGTTATTACAAACACAAAAACCATTAATACGAATCATTTTTTTTAAATTTTCAGCTAACCAAATAACACACATTAATTTAGAAAACTCGAATTTTTTTTATTTATTTTTTATCTTTTTTTTTAAGTAAAATGAAATAAAACTTAATCTATTGTAGAAAAACCATCATACTACTAAAAACAAAAGTATGAAATATTTCTTTCACCTAAATCATTCATTGTCCTCAATATATGCTAAGTGAGAGAGAGAAAGAAAAATAAATAAATAAATAACATCCATATCAAATAAAAGCAAAAAAGATAAATAATAATAATAAAAAGATAAAGTAAGAATAAAACTTCCCTAGGATGAAGTAGTGAATGGAGGGACAAATCCAATGAGTTTTGAAGAAAAAGTTATGACGTGGGTACACTCTAATCCATGAGTGTTTTTGTCCAATGGTGGGTTTTCTTTGCTTAGACAGTGATGAAAGTGGTTTAGGGCATGGACACACCCTAAATAAAGCGTATTTTTGTCCATTTATGAAGATAGTCCAAATTGGGTAGAAATGAACTTCTTTTAAGGCGTGGGCACGCCTTAACTCAATAATATATCTGCTTCCTTTAAAATCAACCTTTTGTATTCTTCAATTTCATGTGAACACATACTAAATTGGAGAAGGTCCCGTCACTAATATTTTCCATCTTTTATTCACCTAAAAAAAATCAAAATGAAACCTACATCAAATCAATAAAAATAAATATTAAATAAAGATTATTAAAATATTGGGTTACTTCCCAATAAGTGCATTTATTTAATATTTTTGGCTAGATATGATCTCCTTGCTTTATCCCCGTTCAAAAATCAGTCCGATCTATTTAGATTTTAACTTACCTAGCATGAACTTCAGTTTTGAATTGAAGTGAATGACTTTTTATCCTACCGTGGATTGCTTTCGGTGTAGGAGTTTGTCATGAAGAAACTCATCTCATTGTACAATCTTATCTGTCAAGTTTTCTTTAAATACAAAATCTAATTTATCTTGCACAAAATTATCATGTACAATGAAATCTACCTTGCTATCATGAAAAACACATTTAAATCATTTGGATACTTCATGGCATTAAAAATATTAAAAATAATAACTTTACTATCAAATTCAAGAATTAACATACTCAAATCCGCATTAATTTTTGTTTTGACCGTTTTCATGAATTGTCTTGGCATTTGCCTTATTGCTTCCAAGAGTGGAATGTTGATCTCTATCTTTTAGGCAATTTTCAAGATCTCTTTCTTTTCTTCCTCTTTTTTTGATTGTGTCAACCTGTCAGAAAAAGGTGGTGGAATCATTATTTCAGACTTGAAAGTATTAAGTTCTCTACTTATCTCTTTAGTTGTCAATGATTTCTCTATTTACTCGACTTCCCTATGTTATTCGACTTTTGATGAGAGCACCATAGCACTCACATTCTCCCTAAAATTGATCCCCACTTGAGAGGATAATTTGCCATGATTTTTCTCTAATTGACTCATAGTTACCGTCAATTATGATATTTGATTTTCTAAATTATGGATCGTGATTCTTATTTCTCGTTGAAATCGTTGGTTTTCCTATTAAAATAATTGAGTGCTGTTAGTCAAACTTTTAATAATTTCCTCTAAAGATGTACCTTGATTTCAAGAAGTTGTTGAGACTGAAATTTTGATCGGTTTTGTGGTTAATGTTGGAAACCTTGTTACCGATTCTCATAGCTGAAGTTTGAGTGATCTCTCTATCCTTAGTTGTAAGTGTTCAAATATGGATCATCTTGAAAAATGGGGCACATATCGGTTGGATGATTCACTTCTAAACAAATTTCACAAATTTTGACCTGTTGTGTTGGCCCTACAACAAAATTATGTATGAGAGAGATTAGTTCTCTCAATTCTTGACCAAGGGAAAAATCATTTATCTCGTTGAGTTTCTTTGGAATCTCTTGTTTTATTCCAAATTGTTGAGCACTGACTGTCATATTTGAAATCAGATTTCTTGCTTCTTCTAGTATATTGTTCACCAATGCAACCCCATTTGCAATATTAATCATGTTCCTCTCCATCGGTGATAGATTTTCATAAAAATATTGGATCAACAACTGTCCAAAAATTTGATATTGGGGATAGTTTGCATATAGTTGTTTGAATCTTTGCCGATATTCGCACAAAGTTTCCCCACCAAATTGTTTTACACCACAATTTTTCTTTCGGATGTTTGCTGCACGGAAAGCTGGAAAAAATTTCTTCAAAAATAATTTTTTCAAATCATTCTAATTAGTAATTGAATCAAAAAGCAAATAAAATAATCAATCCTTAACTTTAACAACTAAAGAGAATGGAAAACCCTTAACTTTAATTGTTCTTCTATTATACCTTGTGATCTCATTGTCGAACACACAATATAAAATTTCTTAAGATGTTTGTAAGAATCCTCTCCTGCAAAATCATGAAAAGTAGACAATAAATGTATCAATCCATAATTTAATTCAAAAGGAACCTCAATGTCAGAAAAGTCAATGCAAAAAGAATATTCATTAATATTAGGTATTAATAACTCCCTTAAAATTTTTTGGACAATCATATTTTCGTCAAATCCTTCTCTTCTATGTCACCATCAAATTCCAACAACTTCACTGCAAGGATTAGTTCTAAAATCAAGAAGAAAACAAAACTTAAAAAAAAAATCACTTAATACAGTTCTCCGGCAACGACATCAAAATTTGGTATATCGTCGAATAAGCAAAAATAAATTAACCTATTTTCTAAAATACTAGTATAAAGTAAATATGGTCGTCTCCACAGATAACAGTAGATTTATTTCTTTTAAAGAAATAAAAATAAAAATATAGGAGTTTTGAAAATTGACTAAACTAATAAATTTATCAAAAAAAATAATAATCCTAAGTAAATAACTCAAAATCAAAAGAATTAAAATTAATGGGCAATTGATTTTCTAGCCAAAGGACTTATATCCATCTTGATTTTATGTGATTAGTTATCGATTTACCTAAAGATTTCAACAACTATAAATAAATTGGTTATAGTCATCGATAAACGTTTAACGATCAATCTCTCCTTAATTTGTCGATAATTAAGAGAAACTCTTTAATTATTTATCTAATCGAAAGTCAATCTAGAAAATCTCTTAGAATTGAAAGTTTCGATAGTATTAAGATCTTGAGAGAACTAATTCTAATTAACAAACATACAACGGATTTATTTAAATTAAATTATTCAATTCTATGATATAGATATCATTCGCTACTATATTAAAACAAAGAAACAATTATGGATTCGCTATTTTAATTAGTTGTAAACTATTTTAGAATTATTAAGTATTGACCATTATATAACAAACTCTAAAAAATCCTGATTCATGAAATACAAAAATTAAATAAATATTTATGATATATTGGATTAATATGCTTAATAAAATCTCATAATTATGAAAAATTAAAATTTTAATAACTTTTTAATTAGAAAATAAATTTAAAGAGAAAATAGATAAATAGAACTCGCAAAATAAATAAAAAAAATTATTGAAATTAATATATATGCCGGAAAAGAACGCATTACATGGACGTGACCTTCTGCTGGAAAAATGTGCTGGGAAGATGGAATACAATATGTCTCTGTCGGCTACCTATTGCTGCCCCTTCGTGTCGTCCCTTTTGCTTTATGAATCGCTTATATATATATATATATATATATATAAATTTTTATTTTTAAATATTTAAAAACAAATCAATATATTTAAAAATCTTTCGTACTTCCAGAGTCATCCTTACTTTTCCTTGGATTTTTGTGCAATCAAATAGAAAATTTTCTGCGGTGATTCTTTAATAAATCGTGTACTTTTTTCCTAAGTTTCACGTGTCTATACTGTTTAATTTTTTCATTTTACGTAATTACTTTAAATTGATTCATTTTCTTTCTTTTTCTTTTTCATAGATTTTTTTATTATTTTTAACATATCAATCATTACAATACATAATAATTAATATAATATTTATTTAAAAATAAAACAAAATTAATCATAAATATCATATCAATTTATATCCTATCAACCATATAACCATAAAGTAAAAAAGAATAAAAAAAAAAGAAGAAGATAAATCTGCGGCCAAAGCTGTGTCAGCACGAGGACTAATCAAACAAACAAACAAATATTTTTAGTCCTTTTATATGACCCTGGCTATTGCACTTTGCTGATTATTCTATACTGTTTCCGCAAAAATAATAAAAATGAATTCTCATGTTAGTTATGGGAGCAATATATGTTTGAGTGAAATGCATATCAAAGCGAAGCCAATTAGTATACTCCAGCTGCTATAGCACATATGGAATGCTCTTGGATTTCGGCTGTTTGGTTGAGTGTGCCTTTGGCAGTGGCGGCTCTGCTGCTGTTTTTCATGAAAAGCGTTCATCATGCTCCCCCGAAATCTCGGCCTCCAGGTCCTCCTGGATGGCCAGTCATAGGAAACATGCTTGATCTGGGGACCATGCCTCACCAGGCCCTCTACAAGCTTCGGTTAAAGTATGGACCCCTCATTTGGTTAAATCTTGGATCTGTTGGCACTATAGTGGTTCAGTCTGCCAAGGCCGCGGCTGACCTTTTCAAGAATCATGATGAGGCCGTCTCTGACCGCAAAGTCCCCATTGCACTCGCAGCCCATGGTTACAGCGAGGGGTCATTAGCCATAAAAAATTATGGCCAACAATGGCGGGCACTTAGGAAGCTGTGCGCTGCGGAGTTCATGGCTAGCAAGCGGATTAATGACGCAGCCCATGTGAGAAGGAAGGCCATAGATGACATGATTAAGTTGATAGAAGACGAAGCAATGGCTTCAAAGGCAAGAGGAGGGCGAGGAGAAGTGGATATGCCCCGCGTGTTTTTTCTCATGTCATTTAACCTGGTGGGAAATTTAATGCTGTCAAAAGATTTATTAAGCTCAAATTCAGAGGAAGGGCATGAATTTTTTGATGCTATGAACAAGGTGGAGGAGTGGGCAGGGAAACCAAATATAGCTGATTTCTTGCCATTTCTGAAGCGGGTGGACCCGCAAGGAATACAGCGAGGCATGACGCGCGACATGGGAAGAGCCTTGAGGATTGCTGCTGGCTTTGTACAGGAGAGGACTCGGGTTCAGGGCTTAGGAATAGAGAAAGTGAAAGACTTCTTGGATGCACTTTTGGAGTATAAAGGCGATGGAAAGAAAGGTCCTGAAAAGTTCTCTGACAGAAACATAGAAATACTCATCCTGGTATTGCACTATTCTAGCCTCAGAAACATTTGATATTGCTAATTTTTAACGCAATTTATTTTAGGAGTAAAAGTCCCTAAATTGCAATTGTTGCAGGAAATGTTTTTTGCGAGTTCTGGAACTACAACCACCGGCATGGAATGGGCTCTAACAGAACTACTCCACAACCCTGAAATCATGAAAAAAGTGAAGGCAGAGCTTGATAGTGTTGTGGGAACAATGAGGAAGGTCGAAGAGACTGACATCGATGACTTGCCATACTTGCAGGCAATAGTGAAGGAAACTCTGCGGCTACATCCTCCTTTCCCTTTACTTCTCCCTCGAAACGCAATAGAAGATATCAACTATATGGGATACCACATACCAAAAAACACTCAGGTTCTCTTAAATGCGTGGGCAATTGGAAGGGACCCAGAAGTTTGGGATGAACCCTTGACCTTCAAGCCGGAGAGGTTCTTAGGCTCGAATATTGATTACAAAAGTCAGCATTTTGAGTTGATCCCATTCGGATCCGGAAGACGGATGTGCTTGGGCATGTTTTTGGCCCACAAAGTGCTTCACTTTGCTCTGGCCTCACTGCTGCACCATTTTGACTGGGAACTGGAAGACCATATCACTCCCGAAACCATTGATATGAATGAGGAGTTTGGACTGTCAGTGAGGAAACACATACCCTTAAAAGCAGTACCTAGAAAGTGTGAATTACAAGGATGAGCGGAGGTTTTACTAATTACAGAACTATCTAAAATAAACTTCATACTGCAAGCATCTAATGAGTATTTCTGGATGCAATATTACGATCTGTTCCAATGTCCTGTTGTATGTTAATTCGTCAGACTCTGTTTCCTGTTCTGCCTTGCACCTGTCATTAATAATAATGCTAAAGCTGTATTCAGAATTTGCTCGTATTCAACTCAACTGTCTTGCACCTTTCATTAATAATATCCTCTTCAATATTCATTTTGTTAGTATTGTTTTTACCTTAATATACCCCAGATGTAGTATTTTCTCCGTGAAAACTAGCTGCATTTTGGAGAAATTGGGAAATCTGACAACAGGTTAAAGGCATCATCTTTTACCTCCTCTTTTGGAGCAACTTACTGTCTGTGTCAACCAAAAATGAATATTTTGAAATAAATTTCCCTAAAAATTATAATTTTTATTTCAAAATGATTTTAGGGCTTGAAGGATTATAAATAATATTCCAATTTAAGACTGAAAATTTTCATTTTTTAAATTCTTAATAAATTTTAATAATTTTCTAAAATTCATGATTAATGCAATAATTTTCAAACTTCCACTACTTTGGTTTGAAAACTTCCTTCTTAGATTATTTTTATCATTTGATAGTGTACTGCAAAATATTGTAATATGTGAAGTAAACAAACGAGTGTCCAATCTATAAACACTATAAAATATTGTATTTTCCACTATCACAACTTCTCATTGCTTATTATCAGGAAGAATACTACGAAATAAATGTAGTATGGGAATTAAATAAATGTAGTATCATCAATGACATGTGATGGGTAGAACATAAAACTTCCTTAATTAACATTTCGAATAGATATTAAGAAAGTTATTTTTTAAATTAAACTCTACAACTGTACAAATCAGATTATTGAAGCTTATGGATATCCGTCAACTTAAAAAAATAAATAAATAAAAGAAATACAGTATCCGCCTAAGAAACATTGTGGGATACTGCCTTTCGTGCCCTGCCCAAAACCTATCTTAAAAGTCCCAGAAAGGGCATGCCTGGGTTGTCATTGTCATTTGGAAAAATAACGCAAAATTATTTAGTCAAGAGAAACTATGGCATTCCTCCCCAAATCGTTGATATTTTTCTTCAAAAATGTCAAGCTTCCATCACTCTGATTTGAGGGCATATTCGATTGTTCTTATCGTTTAGAAAACTACTCCAAAATATTATAATATTTGAAGCAAATAAACATTGTGGGATACTTCTTTTCGTGTCCTGCCCAAATCCTTTCTTAGAACTCAAGCTCCTAGAAAGGACATACCTGGGTTGTCGTTGTTATTTGGAACAATAACGTAGAATTATTTAGTCAAGAAAAACTGTGACATATTGCCTTTTCCTTCCCCAATCGTTGATGGTGTTCTTCCAAAAAGACAAGCTTCCATCACTTTGATTTGATAGCATATCAGATTGTTCACATCGTTTAGAAAAATACTACAAAATATTATAATATTTGAAGCAAATAAACATTGTGGCATACTGCTCTTCGTGCCCTGCTCAGATCCTTTATTAGAGCTCAGGCTCCTAGAAAGGACATTCCTGGGTTGTCATTGTCATTTGGAAAAACAACGCAAAATTATTTAGTCAAGATTCCTCCCCCAAATGGTTGATATTGTTCTTCCAAAAAGACAAGCTACCATCACTTTGATTTGAAAGCATCCTAGCTCGTTCTTATCAATTAGAAAAAATATTACAGAATATTATAATATTTGAAGCAAATAAACACATCATTTAATCTATAAATATTTTTTTATTAAAAATATAATTAAATCAAATCAAATAATAAAATTATAAAAATAAAAAAAACTCTATTATTTGAATGGATTGTCCCTGACAGACATTCGGTCTACAAATATTGTAGGATAGAATTCTATCTTTTCTTGCCCCGCGTGTTGCATATGTTTCTAAACTTCAATTAGTATTTATTTGTTTCACGTACCACAATATTTTGCGGTATTTATCACAACCTTACCTCCTTCAAGAGGTTTGCTATCTTTTCTCACCTATTTCTATGTTTGAACATTTTATTTTAGGAATAAGAATATGCTTTTGAATTTAAAATTTTATTTCACGAAAATTAAATATTTTTTTAAACTAAAAAAAAAATCATGTTTGTTTATCTTCTAAACTCTTGAGTCATTTTAAAATTAAAACTGTAATTGTTGAAGATTTATTTAACAAAATATTCATCTATTCAATTTTAAAACAACCACAACCACAACCACCACAACAACAAAAACAACAATAATAATTATTTTCTTAATTTCTAAAATAATATTTGTAGTTATAAAATCCTATTGAATTAATTATGAATTCCAAAAATTATCAAAATTTATTATGAATCAAAAAATTTTGTTTGAAATTTTTTAATCTTAAATCTGAATATTATTTAGAAGTAACTATTATAATTTTTTAAAAAAATTATTTAAAGTTATTCATTTTTGGAATATCTTTTTTTTTTGAAGAAAAAAGAGAGAAAAAATAAGAAGGAAAAAAAGTAAAGAGAGAGATAGAACAGAGAGGAAAAAAAAAACTTGAGCCAAAATAAAGGAGTGCTTGATAAAGAGAAAAAGAAAGAAAAAGAAAAGTAAGAAAAGATAAGATAAACAAAGAGGGGGAAAAAACAGAGAGAGCCGCCGGGGGGGGGGGGGGGAAGAGAGAGAGAGAGAGAAGCAACTGTGAAGCTTGGAGTAGGAAACCCTGTTTTTTCTCCGTTCATATTGGCCGAAAGTTGTTTATCCTTCGTTTATACTTGGCCAAAAGTTATATATTAGTTGTGAAATATGGTATGAAATTTAGAGTTTGAGTCTTTTGGAATTAAAAAACGAATATAGAGAGTTAATTTCCTAAATTAATCTTTATAATTATTTAAATCTGATTAGTTTGATTTCCAAATACTTATAAAATTGTTTTATAAACATATTAGTTTTTCTCTGTAAAGAATTAATTTAATTCATATTTTTTTAAAAATGAATTAATTTTAAAATTTCTCTCTATCGAATTAAATTAAAATTTTCTCAAAAACTAAATATATTATTTTTCTACCTCTAAAAAATTCAATTTAAATCACGCTTTCTAACTACATTATTTTTGAGTTTTTGCTTTCTAAAAAAAAAAAATTAAATTTAAATTTTATCTTTTTTAAAATTAAACATGTTAGTTTTTCTCTTTTAAAAAAATCAATTTAATTAAAATTTTTTCTTTATAACTAAACATATTGGTTTTAATTTTTCACTTGTTAAAAAAATTAAAATTAGTTTTTCTTTTCTTCTTTTAAACTAAAGAGGTTAATTAATTTGTTATTTTAGTTTGGAAGGAGGTAATGCTTTTAACTCCTACAAATATGGTCATGCTTTTATCGTGAATACTTTCAATCTCTATAATATATCGGAATTGAATTTTACACAAATACTCTGGAAAATGGATGAAAGATTACCAAGATAATTTTTCGATCTCTTTTACTCCATTCCAAGCTACACTCGTTAAAAATAGATAATCAGTTTTAGGTGCAAAAAACAACTTCGAACAAAATAGAAATACTGATGCTGACATTTCAAGAAGAAATTGTGGAACATAACATGGAAGTTTGGATGGTCCTCAAACCACGGATTCTTGTCCTATCTTTCCATTCTACGCCTTCTAGGTATTGCTTTCAAAGGTACTAGTTTCCTCACCGCCATCCCTGATCTCTCGTTCATGTCAATGGTTTCTGGAATGATATTCCCATCCAGCTCCCAATCAAAATAATGCAACAGTGAGGCTACGGCTAGGTGGAGCACTCTATGAGCCATAGACATTCCTACACACATCCGTCTTCCTGATCCAAAAGGAATCAACCCAAAAATCTGGCCCTTGTAATCTATATTCGCATCTAAAAACCTCTCTGGCTTGAAAGTCAAGGGGTCATCCCAAAATTCCGGGTCTCTCCCTATTGCCCAAGCATTCACAAATACTTGAGTGTTCTTTGGTATCCAATAGCCCATGTAGTTGATATCTTCTAAGGTATTTCGAGGGACTAGTAGAGGTAGTGATGGATGTAGTCGCAAAGTTTCCTTAATTATTGTTTGCAAGTATACCAATTTATCGATATCACTTTCTTCAACCTTGCTCTTTGCTCCAACAACGCTGTCAAGCTCCCCTTGAGCCTTTCTCATGATCTCTGGTTTGCGAAGCAGTTCTGTCAAAGTCCATTCCAAGACACTGGATGTCGTTTCTGTACCGCCAAAAAATGCCTCCTGCATGTTGACAAATTTACAAATCATGAAATTTGTTATGGCTAAGATACGTTGGTCATGGTAAAGAGTTTTACCACTATGATAATTTTTATGTTCTGGTACGAAATCTTCCCTTCCTTTTCATCACTTTCAGATTCCAACAATGCATCCAAGAAGTCTCTCTCAATTTTCTCTTTCTCTGAGCAACGCTCCTTTTCCCTCTCCTGCATGAACCCGGCTACGACCTCCAAGGCTTGAGCCATTTCCTTCGATGCAGCCCTTCGCAGACCTTGTGGGTCCACCCACTTTAAAAAGGGTAGAAAATCAGCCACATTAGGCTTCCCAGCCCACTCAACAATGTTATTCATAGCATCCAAGAAGTGATGCCCTTCCTTACCATCAGAACCCAACAAATCCTTCGAAAATATCAAATTACCCATCAAATTGAACGTCATCAAAAACAGAGACTGCCACACAATCACTTCACCAAGCCCTCCCCTTGCCCTAGAGGCCTCAGTTTCTTCTTCAATTGACCTAATCATGTCATCAATACACTTCCTTCTCACGGTCATGCCATCAATCTGCTTGTTGATGAGCTCAGAAGCATATAGCCTTCTTACAAAACGCCAGTATGGACCGTACCTGCAGACGGATATAGCCCCTTGGTTGTAGCCATGGACTTTGACTACATCGGGACATCTGCGGTCGGAGATGGCAAGATCATGGCTCTTGAAAAGGTCGGCTGCAGCTTTGGCTGACTGAACCACCAAAGTGCCTATAGAGCCAAGCTGTAGCCACATGACCGGACCATACCTCAACTGAAGCTTGTATAAGGTTTGGTGGGGCATTACTCCACCTAGATCAAGCATATTACCTATCACAGGCCACCCAGGAGGTCCTGGAGGCAGCGATTTCGTCGAAGTATGACTAATTTTTTTGAGCACAAGAACTAGGAGCAAAGCTAAGGCGGTTAACCAGAAAATTGAGCTACAAGAGCATTCCATTTCTTTTTCTGATATGAATGAAATGAAACATCGGCAGGTCTAACTCCCTCTCATTTTAGTCTATGTTAAAACTTCACCAATTATGGGGATGTTATCTCTGCTTGTATTCTGACATAAGCGAGCTCTGAACTCTAAAGATACTTACAAATATTCACTACAAAATTAAAGCAATATGCTGACGGCAATTTTTATTTGCTGACGGTAATTTTTATTGACTATGAGCTTTAATGATGGTATTTTATGACCTATAGAGACACTTTTGATGAAACCGTTAGGAAATATATATATTTTTTAACGGTATAAAATTGTTCGTTAGGATAAATTTATCAACTGTCAGTAAAGATAGCAAAACCGTCTATAAAAATCGATATTCAAATTTAACGGTTATCACTTATGGTCAGTAAATGTAGCAGTGTTTAGAGACGGTTTTGAAAAACGTCTCTATATAACTCTTTTGTACTATCTATTTAACAATACCGTTTGCATAAGTTCTTTATTTATACTAACGGATATATTTTTTCGTCTATAAACGACATCTACTATTTGAACGGTTATCACTTATTATCAATAAATGTGGTAACTTTAGTCACGGTTTGAAAAGAGTCTCTATTTGAATCTTATTTACTGACGGATAAACCATATCATATGCATAACTCTATACCTACGCTAACATATATATTGTACCGTTTGTAAAAAGGATGTCTAATTGAAACGGTTATTAATTGTTGTCAGTAAATGTGACACTATTAGTATATAATAGGTAGTAACATGTTATAATTTTATAATAAATTGTGGTAAAATTTATAATAACTAATAGTAATATAGTGATAACTAATAGTAATATAATAATAGTGATAAGTTTACTATAACTATTATTAATATAGTGATAACTAATAATAATATAATGATAATTTAAATTACGGAAAGTTTGTGATAACTAATAGTAAAATTATGATAACATATAGTAAGTGGTGGTAAGATTATGATAACTAGTAGTAAGTTGCGGTTTACCATACCCCTATACGGTCTACCTCATGTTATCACTGTATTATCACTAATTATCACTATATTTCACTCCAATAAATAATAATATAATCAGACTATATTTACAGGTAGTTATCACAAATTTCTTATAAGTTATCATTATATTACTTATTAATATTAGTAATTTAAATAATATTACATGATGTAATTAATTTTCAATATTAGTAATTATATAAAATTAGTAATTATCAATATGATAATTGTTACATAATTTAGTGTTAAAATATGACATTATGATAATTGGACTAATTGTTATATAATATAATATCAGGTAAAGAATGAAAGAATGAAAAAATGGCGGGAAAATTTATAGGGAGACAGTTTTGAAAA
Organism: Dillenia turbinata; assembly: GCA_037126225.1. Classification (NCBI taxonomy): domain Eukaryota; kingdom Viridiplantae; phylum Streptophyta; class Magnoliopsida; order Dilleniales; family Dilleniaceae; genus Dillenia; species Dillenia turbinata. The sequence goes on along the minus strand of JBAMMX010000003.1, from coordinate 6,773,563 downwards.
TTTTTTGGTAAAATTTAGATGGGCTAAATGACTAAATTCAAATATATTGTTAGAATAGTTTTCAATGTAGTACTTTTAGGGACTCTTTTAAAATTGTCTCTATAATAAAACCATTGACTATGGTAAGTTGAGGAGATAATTTGGACAGATGATATGAATCACTATAACAAAATGTGGTAAGATTGTGATAATATGTAGTAATAAAAGGTGATAAGAGAAAAATGTGAGAGGTGATGTCTAAACTCATCATTTAATACATTTCCTAAAAATAAAAATAAGAAGAGCAACTTCACTTCCTAAAAATAAAAAAATATTAAAATAAAAAATAAAAAATGCAGCGCATATGCTTAGAGTTCTAAGCCATTTAATACTTTCTTTAAAAAAGAAAAAGAAAAAGAAAAATATATAAACTCATTATGTAATACATTTCTCAACGTTTTTATGTCTCAACTCTTTTTATGAGATATAGTAATAATACTTTATAAGGTGTAGTAATAATATAAAAGTAACTAGTAGTATATAATACAGTAGTAGTAATATAGTGATAATTAATAATAATATAGTGGTAACTAGTAGTAAGTTTGTATTATAAGTTTGCGAGTGATAATGTGAGACTGTGGAACCACGAGATATGTAATATGGTGGTAGTAACTGTAGTAGTGGTAAATAGCAATAAATCAGTGTTATGACCTTATAATGGTAACTAGTGGTAATTTATAATAACTAGTAGTAACTAGTAGTAGTGTAGAATGGGAGACGGTGGAACCGTGGGAGGGACGGTGGGGATGGTGGAACCGTGGGCTATGTAGTATAGTAATAGTTATATAGTGGGGTAATTAGTGATCACTAGTAGTAAATAGTAAATTTATGTTATGATTTTATATGATATAATTTTATATAAATTCCAACAAAAACAACAAATAAGAAAAAAAAATGAGAATATTATATAATTTTATATAAAATTCAAAACTAATGTACCAACATAATTAATTATACTAATATAATTAAATAATATTAAAAATCATATAATTAATTATACCCATATAATTAATTATCCATTACATTCTCAAAACTTATTAAAAAAAATAATAATAAAAAGCAAAAAAAAAAAAAACAAAACAGAGGATGGGCACCGAGTGGGGATACCTGTGCCCGGCTATTTGTGGGAGGGCACCAGGCATCCCCTGCCTGGCGCCCGCCCTCTCTCTGTTTTGTTAGTTGTTTTGTTTTATTTTTAAAAACCTAATCCAAAACCGATAAAAACAAAAAAATAAAAAAACAAAAAAAAAAAACAAAAAAAAACAAAAAAAAAAAAAAGAAAAAAAAGCAAAACATTGAGAGGCGGGCGCCAGGCATGGACGCCTCTCAATGTTTTGTTTTTTTTTGTTTTTTTTTGTTTTTTTTTTTAAATCTAATATATTAATTCAATATATTTTTAAAGATAAAATGATTTAGTAAATAATTATATTTAATTACGTAAATTAATTATTTTTAATTGTTTAAATATTTATTATATTACAACATAGTATTATATTTAAATAATTATTATACATAATTAAAAAAAGAGGTGGATTATTATAATACTAATATTATATTTAAATAACTATTATAATACTAATATTGTATAATTTATCAATATTATATAATTTTATATAAATTAAAAAAACAAATGGTAATATTAATATTAATTTAAATATCAAACTTCATATTTAATTTAAAGAAATATTAATTAATTAATTAATTAGTAAGTTTAATTAACTATTATTTATTTTGCTTATGCAAAACCAATTATTTTGCTTGTAAAAAATATTTGATTTGAAAATAATCTAATTATAAATTTCAAATTTTAATATAGAACGACTAAAAATGAAAAATATGAAATGAGGGCAAAAAATGTAAAAAAAATTAGAAAAAAATGACGGGTTTTGATAAGTTAGGTGATATATGTAGTAATATATGGTAACATATAATAACATGTAATATATGTATATAGAGTCTGTAGAGTCTATCTGGCGCCCGTCCCCGTAAGCGGGCGCCAGCCCAATAGGGCGCCCGGCCCCTCAGCCGCGCCCGCCATAGGGGTCTGGCGCCCGCCCCATACTGCGGCGCCTAATAGGGGGCCTGGCGCCCGCCCCCCATAAGCCGGCGCCCGCCTTAGGGGATCCTGACGCCCGCTCATACGTTCTTTTGTTTTTTTTTTTCCTCTTACACTTTTTTTTTTTAATTTTTTTATCTCACTTTCATATAAACAAATAAAAATTAAATATATATATATAAAATTACCTTAAAATTAAAAATTTATTATTTTTTGGTAATATTATTTGTATGATTTATTGTTTTAGTTCTAATTCAATTTATTTAAAATTTTTAATAATATTAATTTGTTAGAAATTCATCGATATAAAATTTCTGATAATATTAATTTTATTGAAAATTCAGTTCATTTTTTTCATTTTATTTTCTTTTTTTATAAAAAAAACATTATCAAAAATTTATTTTAAAAAGTGCGGGAGATAATTTTGAATTACTTTCATAGTATATAGCATATAGTGAGTTTTTAACAATTTTAACAATTTAAAACTAAAAATATAGGTGGGAACATTTAAAAGTGAAAGTGTGTGTAGAGCGGGAGACAAAATTTTAAAAAGCGGCGGGTTTTGAAACTAGTTGTGAAAATTTGACGGTCAATATCCTTTAAAATTATCAAAATTCTCTCATTGCTATAGTTATTGTAAAACCCACAATTAGTATTAGATTATGTATTAATATTACATACTATATATTATTAGTATATATTATATTAGTATATATGTTGCATTAGTATTATATTATGGCAAATTGTAATATATTTTATAAATTACTTATTAAATTATAATATAGTTTTAATTATATTATATGTTCTACAAATTCATAGATTTAATATTTTATTTTTTCTGAATCCAAAACAATTAAAAAAAATGAAATAATAAAAAGGAAAAAAAAATAAAAAAACTAAATGGGCGGGCGCCAGTAGCCTGGCGCCCGTATGTTTTGCAAAAGGGCAGGCGCCAGGCAGCCCCTGCCTGGCGCCCACCAAGCGTCCACCAATGTTTGTATTTTTTTTTAATCTAATCTAAAACATAATTATATTTAATTACATAAATTAATTATTTTTAATTATTTTAGCTTTAAATCATTTATTAATGATTATTATATTTAAACAATTATTATATTATTTAAACAATTATTATGCAACATAACATATTATTACATAATTAACTAATAATTATTTACCTTTAATTATATATTATTTTGGATCTGTTATGTAAAGTTTAAAATTAAAAATAGGAAATAATAAAAGTAAAAAAAAGAGGAAGGGAGCGACAATTTGGTGCAGCGCCCTTTACTCTATATATTTTTTATTATATATATTATTATATTATATATATTTTTATAATTAATATATAATTCTAAAATATATATATTATTATATTATATATTGTTGTATTATATATTAGTATAATATTTAAAATATGCAAGATTATGAATATTATGTAGTTTATATGAAAAAAAATCTAATTCTAAAATTAATTATCATTATTATTTTATTTTGTATAAATTCTAAAAAATAACTAACAATAATAATTTTAATTAATAATTTTTGGGCACAAAAATATATTTTACTTTTTTAATTTTTATTTATATGCTATTAATTTTTTGGGAAATAATAATTTTATTTATAATATTAAATTAAATAATTTTATTTTTATTTTGAAAAAAAAAACAAAGTGATGATATGTAGTAATATATGGTAATATATAGTAAGTAGTGATATATAATATGTAATACAGAATGCGTGGGCACCAATCCAATGAGGGGCCTGGCGCCCGCCCCCCATAAGCGGGCGCCCGCCATAGGGGGGGTCCTGGCGCCCGCCCCCATACGCTGGCGCCCGCCTAGTGGGAGTCCTGGCGCCCGCCTCTTTACGCGGGCGCCCGCCCACACACATACAAATTTTTTTTTTAAACCAATTTATCTCTCTCTCACTCCAATCCACTTAACACACACACTAACTCACAATTGCACATTTTCAAGAGTTGGACATTCCTTCCATCGCGGTAGAAACATTCCCAATTAAATACCCCAAAATCAAAAATCAATAAAATTTAAAATTTTTCTTTACAGAATATTTCTAACACCGAAATTGGATATTACATTTTTGCAAAGGACTGGATATTAAAATATAGGTATGTATTGATATATATTTTTTTTAAATCGGCATCATAAAAATTGTATGAAATACAGTAATAGTATAGAAACAAACGGTAAAAGTGGTAAAAATAGCATGAAATGTAAGAAGTGATTTTTTGAACAATCTGAATAACGTGCATAAAAAACAAGTGATAGTATTGATTAAAAGTATGAACAAATATGAGGAATTAAGGCCAATCCAGCTAATAACTAAAAAAAAGAGACGGGTAAAGAGTAAAAGTGTGAAAAAATTGAAAAAATGTGAAAAATACGCGGAGAAAATATGACGGATTTTGAAATTTTATTTGTAAAAATGGCGGTCAAATGGTTGAACTGAATTTATTATAAATCATCCTCCTCATTCCCTCATTTTCTCGAAAGCTCTCCTCTCTCAAAACTCTCAAAGTTCTTTATAAATCAACAAAACATATTTTTAGTTTTATTTCCATCGAAACATATTTTTAACGAAAACTCTCCGAAATTTTTCTTCCCTGAAGCCAAGTATATTTTTAGTCTCCAGACCTAGCCAAAACTCTCACTCAAGTTTTCACACTGAAGCACACTCTATAGTAAATATTTAGACACAAACGAACAATGACTTTGCAAATTTCATCAAAAGGTAATTGTATATTTTTTTTATATAAAAAAGTTACTCAGTTGGATTCTATTGGTTATATTGTTAGATTTCTCAAATACCAGATGGTGAAAGTATACAAAGAAGTCAATCATCATCATCATCATCATCCACTCCATCCCACTTCATCCCAGAGGTAATATTTTCATTTACAACTATTTTTTTTTTTTATATTGTCATGTAATTATATTCATTTCACAACTATGTAATTATATTCATTTTGGTTTCTGTGAATAGATGGACGGAGAATTGTGCATAAAGTTGATCACAAAGTTGGTCATTGCTATCGACTTAATTTTAAAGTTATCTGATTTTGATGCTGGATTGTGCCTTCAAGTGATGGCAGCATTTTGATCAAAGTTAACATTTTTTGTTTGAGATGGTGACATGTTTGCAGTTGTAGGATATGTAATTTTTTTTTTGTCTTATATGTATCCATCATTGTATTATGAATAAATGTATCAATAATTTTTGGATATTAATACAATCATTATTATTACGTTTATATTATTTTTACAATTTTTATAGATAAAATACAGTAATTTACTTGCGGACATATTATGGTATTCGATATTAACCGATGATGAAAGTAATAATATCTGGTAATATATAGTAACCGATGATAAAATCAGTAATATTTCCTAATTTAATGGTAACCAACAGTGAAAGTAACCAACAATGAAAGTAGTAACATCTTATATAACCGATGATAAATCACTAACATTTCCTAACTCAATTGTAATCGACAATGAAAGTAGTAACATCTAGTAACACATGAAAAACGATGATAAAATTAGTAACTTCTCCTAATCAAATGCTAACCGACGATATAAGTAGTTACATCTCGTAACACATGATAATTGATGATAAAACCACTAATTTTATTAACATTTTATACCGTCAACATTGTCACTCGTAATCGATGATAAAAATAGTAACATATGGTAACCGATTATAAAACCACAAATTTTATTAATACTTTTATACCGTCAATATTTTGTACCATCTGATAACACATAGTAAGTGACGATATATCACGAGTTTTACCGACACTTTTTAAAATGTTACAATACATCCATGCATGCTACAACGGTTGCACAAACTATCAGAATACCCCTATCCCGACTGGTGTATACTCTACTAATATTTCATCCGTTGGAGAAAGTGTTACCGACACTTTTTTGATCTTTTGCTGACGGTTTTTGACCGTCAGCATATCGCTCTTATTTTGTAGTGATTAGTTGATGTGTTGCGTATGCAAATTAACATTTTCTTATCTCAAATACATGCGAGTTCTTAAATTAAAAAAAAAATACATGCGAATTAATTTTTTTAATTTCTCTTGAGGTTCTCAATTAAAATATATATACTCCTTCAATAAGCTCCAAGAGAATTTTATCATATCCACATCTTGGTAATATATGTATATATATATATATATATATATATATTGAATTATGGTTTGGGTTGTAGATGCCGTTTGAGCTGTTCTTGCATGAGGCGTATGAGGTGGGTCCAATTTATCATATACCAAATGCTACTTGGAGAAGAAAAATATATAGTGGATGCCTTCACAAATAATATTTGCACCTCATTTATCTGTTTGACTAAAATAATTATCAATTGTTGCACGACAATGACATTAATTTTGTATAATCTGTAGGCAAGTCCGAGAATAATCGAGTGGGATTATCTCATCTCAAAAAAATAAATATGTTTAAAATCTCACTCAAGAACAATTAAATGGGATTATTTCATCTCATAAATTTAAAGACGTTAAATTTTATATTAATTGACTCAAAATTTTAGTGTAATATATAAAAATGAAAATTATTTACTTTTACGATTAATTTTTAAAGTAGATATTAATTATTTTTTAATATAATATAAAAATACTTAATTAAGGCTCGCTTTGTCACGCAATATTTTAATTAATTTAAACCCTTGGCCTTTCCAATAATGGTGGGGGAAAAAAACGGAGGCGCTTGATGCCATGCAATGTTTAATTAATGAGAATTTCATGACTCGTGATTCACGTTGATTTGTTCATATTTAAGTATTTTTATTTTGAGAATCACATTGATTTGGGTGGAGATCAATGGCAGAGTCACGTAGACGGAGGATGAATAATTATCCTCGTTATAAATATCATTTTTATTTTTATTTAACTTTAGATATTTTTTCTATTAAATTTATTAATCAATACATTCTATTTCACAAATATATTTTATCTTCATTCTTCTTGGATTATCGATCCACCACCGGTGGACATGCCCTCTTTGTTTTCATCATTGAATTTGTTTCACCTGTTGTGTTTTTTCTCACCGGCTACACTGGCGTGGACCCGAAAAATAATGTAAGAACCATGGGCGAATCCCGCTGGAAGCGGGTTTTTCATTTTCTCGCCCCATTTCCTTCCGGTCAAAGTAAAATTTCGACCCGTAAAATCATCCCACAAAGGCAAGATGGGGTACGGGATGAGACGGATTATTTCGATATTTATAAAACATTTAAAAATTGAAATCTTATTGATTATTACAAATTTCACTTCATAGTTTATTTAAAATCATATATAATCTAAACACTAAAACAAACACTTCAAAAATAAAAATCATTATTTATACAAACATTTAAAATACAAATAGTTAATTATTAAAAAAATATTTTTAAAAGTTGAAAGTATGTCACTTTTAGGCAGGCAGTATATAGCAATAATATAATTTATATATTTCTTAAATTATCCTACAAGAATTACCAGTTTTTTATAATGGTAAAATTGTTCTCATCCAGTGAAAAAATAAATTTTAAAAATACATTTTCATTGCTGTTCCACGTAAAAAAAAAAAGTTTATCAATAATCCATTCTGCTTTATTAGGGATGTATTTGAATCGAGTCTGATGGGACGTGACCCAAAACCCAAACCAAAAGAGTTAATCCTCTAAATACCCATGAAGGGTGCCTGTCGGTCAGTATCTAACGTTCACCACAACAATCTATCGAAAAACCATAACCGTCCCGACTAATCTACCGAAAGGCCTCAGTCGCTTGAATCTACTGAACGATAGGGTATCAGTCGTCCCGTTAACCGATCGTGACTCATCGAGTAGAGACAATTACTCCGATCGATTAAGCAAATGTCAGCCCCTCGACCGGACAAGTCTCAAAGACCCCTCATCAGTCAAGCGATCGGACAATACGCGATTCTCTAAAAAAAGGTCAGAATTTTCTTAATTTCAGTCTCCTATTTCATAACAGTAAATTTCGGATCTTCCAGATAAGGAAAGCACCCTTTCTGAAAATGGTAGCGCTTCCGATAAATGAGGATCGTAATCAACTCATAATATTTATCTCCGAAATTCTCGGATCAGTTCAAGAAGGAAGGTATGGTTGGAGTCCCAGCGAGGCACGTCTCTCAGAGGTATAAGTGATCCCAAAAACTTTCAGAACAAGGAACGCTCTCTAAGCCTAACACAGGGGGCACACTGACCATAAGAAACAACCTTCCATCAACTCTTAGTCTGTTTTCTTTCAATCGAAAACCGCTCTTTACTAACTTGAACGTCGGAATCTCCCCGTCGGAGCACCCTCTAACGGTTCTTGTAGGTGTATCCACCCATCGACGACTACTGTTCGAGTCAAGAAGGAATCGGTATCTGTGAAGTCATAGTCCACCTCTATCAAAGTCGAATCCAAGTATCACTTAACTCGAATTCGACTAGTAATTTGAGTTTAAAATCTATTATTTGAATTTGACTTAATTATATAATAAATTCAACTAGAATTCGATCAAAAATATATCGAATCGATCTTTTGATTCCAATTTGGTTTGATTCATATAACAACCCTATGCTCTACGCTCTGCGATTTTGCATGAACAGAATGGGTTATGCTAAACGAGAGTTAGGATTATCGACCAGTGCAAGTGAAGCACATGCTTAAAATACCATGACAGTTGTATTGATGTATTTAATATTATGAATATTTATTTTACTTAACAAAATATTTTTAAATTTTACCGATATTAATTCAATGTGTCACAAAGAAATTTTACATATTTTGTCATGCTTTTATTTGGACAATACTTTTTTAACACGCCAAGAAAATAATGGACTTATGACATTTTTTTTTTTACCATAGAAAGGTGAAATTTTTTGAGGGACAATCTTCTGTGATTTTGTGACGGAAAAAACTGTGTTACAGAGGTGGTCCAAGTCAAGAAGAAAAAAGGGAAAAAAAATAGTGATGAATTTTTTATAAATTTTTGTGACGTATTTGTGACACATTTCACTAAAACGAATGTTTACCGGCACCTGTTAAAATTTTTAGCGGCATTTGAAAATGTCTTATGGGAGAAACAGCTCCCGTATTGAACCTTTATTGACGGTTGACAAATTCCTTTAAAAGATAAAACTTAGCAGCCATAATTTGGTTGCAAGTCCTTTTTTTAGGTTTCTTTAGAAAGATAAATTCTTTTTGTTAAAACACAAAATAATTAAGAATATTTTATTCTATTAATTTAATATTTTTAGAATGAATAATAGTTATACAAAATATAAAATATTTTAAAATTAAAAGATTTTAAATTCAAAACCTTCTTTTCATTTTATTTAAAATATCATATAATTGAATAAATTATTTAATAAGTGAGGAGATGTTGAAGATGCAAAGTAATTAATAATATATTTTTCTATAAATTTAAAATTTTACTAACCCCCCTTCTTTTACTTTTTCTTTTCATGTTTTTTTTTTTTAATCTACGTCTACAACAAATTGATACTTTTATTTCCATTTACCTGAAAGCAAAAGAAAAGATATAGTTTTTAATCAATTTTGATATTGCGGTAAAAATATAGCTGACAAATTTTTCATGTTTGAAATATAATTGTTACAATTCAAATATGTCTATTACCATATCAAATTGTAGTAAAGAATAACCCTATACGCTTGGGGGCCACTCCCCCCGCCCCCCAATCCCCAATATTTTTGAAAATTTTTTGTTAGAAATAAAATTTTAACTTTTAAACTTAGTGACCTTAAAAAAAAAAGTTGTGACTCCCCCAAATATTTAAAATAATAAAATTTTTATATTTTAGAAGTTTAAAATAATATTATATTTGATATTTAAAGGTATGACCGGGATAGTTTGAAATTTAAAATATATATTTATGTGTATATATATGATATACAATTTTAAATAATATATTATTATTATTTTTTTACATTTTTAAAATTAATATTTCTATTTTCTATATCTATCCATCAATTGTCTTCCCAAAGAAGGAAAAAAAAGGTTGACTACTATAATGACGCGAGTAATAATAGCTAGTAATAGCAAATAAATGTTTTTGAGATGTCCATTGAAAATCTAAATCAATACACTCTTATACAGTTTTTCTCTTTTTTTATATGTTAACATCATAAATGTCTAACATTTTTATCAAAATCTTTACCTATTGTATATTATATTTTTATTATCTCTACATGTTTTTACATACTATATAATATACAATTGTCTCATAACTTAATTAATATTCTTTCCATAATTCTATTATTGTATTTTAGATATGATTAATATTTTATCTGTATAATATTTGACTATCAATATTTTGTCCATATGATTTAGATATATTAAATATTTTATCAGTTATATTACATAAATATAATATTGTCTATTTTTGGTAAATCAAATAGTCAAAGAATACTATCTATCGCTAGAGTTAGGTTTTGAAATCTATATGTTTAAATATTTAACCCTAATTTAATAAAAAAAAATTTCTCTCGACTTATTTTCTTTGATGACTTTTGATTTTCTTTGATTCAAAGAGAAGGACAAAAAATCAATTATAAGAGAAAAAACAATCGTAAAGTACTAATGATTTAAATAATAATATAATTTTAGAAAATCATAATTTTTCTCTTGTTAAGAGTAATTTTCTATAAATTGTAAAGTATAATTTTCATAAATTATTTATTTTGTTTAACATTTTTACATTTTTAATTAGAGTTATATAAAATTTTAATATATTTTTATTTTATAATTGTTATTAATTATTGCTTCATGGCTCTCCAAGAAAAATTTTCTGGCTCTGTCCCTGCTTGTGATTATAACATAACTGGGAAATCTCTTATCCTCTATAAAATGTTTGATTAAAAGTACAACATCACTATTAAAATAAATTTATTATTATAGTGTTACATGTCACTAAAAAACTACAAATAGGGATAGAAGTAATTTTTTTAATTAAATTTAAAACTTTGAAATGGTGAAGTATTTGTCGCCACTAATTAGTAGAGAAATGGTGGTGATTTGAGAAATTTATTAACCTCTCCAATAATAAAGGGAAAAAAAAAATCGCAAGATGCCATTGCCATGCAATGTTAATTTAATGAGATAAAGAAAGAGAATCGGCCTTTGGCATATATTATTCAATTTAACTAATATTAAATTACGTAATTCAATGTGTCACTACAGAATTTAACTTATATTTTTATTTTTTTATTTTTACAAAATTTTTAATTTGTAAAGTAATTTATATAAACATTTCGTAAGCAAGCAAGCACCCAAATATATTTATTACTTTTTCTTTTTTCTTGACTCTCTCACTTTTTTTTCCTCTTTTCAATTTACTCTCTCTCTCTCTATATATATTATATGTGGTTTCTATCTGTCACCAAAAATAAATAAATAAATAAAAACGGCACACACAAAAAGAAGAAAACAAAGGCTGGTTTGTATCAATATCCACAAACCTAATATTACTACTTAAATGCCTAATCTTATCAATTAAAAACTTAACACCACCATTGAAATTTGTTGTAATATTATGTCTTGAGTGAATACAAAGAATTTTTTTTTTATTATAAAAAGAAATGATCAAGTGAGAGGAAAAAAAATATATAGAAAAAGAGAATTTATTGTTTAAACTATTTCGAACCGATGAATACTGAGAATCTTAAATCATAATATTAAGCCTTAAAATTATTATATTAGACATTAAAATGATAATATTAGGCCTTATGTTAGACCCTCGGGGAGCAATCTCGCGACCATTGACATCCATTTAAAAAAGCCCCTATTATTATTATTATTATTATTGTCATCTTTGATTCCATTGTAGCTGCGGACGATAATTTCAAAACCCCCGACCAATTTACCTCAAAAAAAAAAAAAAAAAAAACCCAAATTGAAATTTCTGGACTCTCCCGCAACCAATGGCTTCACTGAAAATCACAATGCCAACCGAAGCCGATCCCAACCTTCCAGCGGGCGTGATGATCAGCAAGCCTTCCTTTACGAACCCCCGTGGCCGGCGCTCATCGTAAAATCGCCATAGTGATCGACTCTGCCTGTGCCGTCAAAACTACCTCCGTCCGGTCGACGGTGTCTTACTCTCATCCTCCTCCACGTGCATGCTACAAGCGTCCTCTACGGCGCCTATTGCTGATCGATCGACCGATCGGTCAAAATCAGCGAGGAATCGCAGCAAAAAGTCGAAGACGCCTTCGATAACTTGACTACAACCGGAGCCAACAAGTCCTTCTGGCGGGAGGCCCTCTCCGATGTGCCGGTAGTAGTCCAAATTTCCGACGGGTGCCGGCGTCGGTTGAATTTATTGAAGTTGTTCCAACCCCTTCTTACATTTACAATTTTTTTTTTCCTCATTTTCAATATTTATGTGTTTTCTTCTTCTTCTTCTTCTTCTTTTTTCAATTTAGCATTTATAATTTTCTTCTATCAATTTTATTGCCGTTACTACATTTTTCTATTATTACTTTAATCTGTAGTGGATATATCTCTTTCTAAAATAATTCTTCTATTTTCTTTCAATTTAGCATTTATAATTTTCAACATTTTTCCATCGAATTTCATTTTGATCGGTAGTAGATATATATCTTTCTAAAATAATTTTATTATTTAATTATTAGTAATTTATAGGAATTTAGATACTGCCACAAAATTTGCATACTGTGCTTGTTTAATACGAATGGTTTATGAGTAATCAAATGTGCATGTTACTAGTGTATGATTTGTAGGCTATTATTGGGTACTTGGTGAGTTTATTGGGAAGAAAGGGTTTACATTCGGAAGTTGAAATTTCAACGGACTAGAGACATGCAAAGACAGCAAGGCTAGCACATAGGAGGAGGTCAATTGCAGATGCAACTGGGGCAGGGGTTAGCACATATCCAAAGGTATGTGGTCGCCTCTGGTTTTGAATTACTTTTCCAACTCCTCCAAATTATTGCTTGTTTTAGTACATTACATCTAATTTACCAAATCAAAGACTTGAGAGGGTGGATCAGATTTTTACTTGCAAGCTTTAACATTGGGAAATGGTGGAACATAACATGAAACTTAGACAGTTCTCAAGCCACAGAGACTTTCTGTACTATCCTTCCTACGCCTTCTAGGTATTGCTTTCAAGGGTACTAGTTTCCTTAATGTTATCCCCAACCTCTCGTTCATGTCAATGGTTTCTGGAGGGATACTGCCATCGAGTTCCCAATGGAAATAATGCAACAGTGAGGCAACGGCAAGGCTAACCACCCTGTTAGCCATGGACATTCCAACACACATCCGTCTTCCTGATCCAAAAGGAATCAGCCCAAAATGCTGGCCCTTGTAGTCTATACTCGAGTCTAAAAACCTCTCTGGCTTAAAAGTCAAGGGGTCATCCCAAAATTCCGGGTCTCTCCCAATTGCCCAAGCATTCACCCACACTTGAGTGTTCTTTGGTATCCAATAGCCCAAGTAGTCGATACCTTTTAATGTATTTCGAGGGATTAGTAGCGGAACTGAAGGATGTAGACGCAGAGATTCCTTAATTATCGCTTGCAAGTATGGCAATTTATTGATGTCGCTTTCTTCAACCTTACTTTTTGCTCCAACAACACTATCAAGCTCCGCTTGAGCCTTTCTCATGATCTCTGGTTTGCGAAGTAGTTCTGTCAAAGTCCATTCAATGACACTGGATGTTGTTTCTGTGCCCCCAAACAATGCTTCCTGCATATTGACGTCATTAGAAAACATGATATTTATTATGGCTAAGATAGATTAGTCATGGTAAGGAGTTGTACCATTATGATGATCTTTATATTCTGGTTCGAAATCTTGTCAGGCCCTTCCTTTTCATCACCTTCATACTCCAATAATGCATCCAAGAAGTCTCTCTTTATCATCTCTTTCTCTGAGCAACGCGCATTCATCCTTTCCTGCATGAAACCGGCTACAATCATCAACGCTCGAGCCATGTCCTTCGTTGCACCCCTCCGCAAGCCTTGTGGGTCCACCCACTTCAAAAGGGGCAGAAAGTCAGCCACATTAGGCTTCCCAGCCCACTCCATTATGTTACCCATAGCATCAAAGAAATCATGCCCTTCCCTACTATCAGAACCCAACAAATTTTTGGAAAACATGAAATTACCCATCAAATTGAATGTCATCAAAAACAAAGACTTGGACACAACCACTTCACCAAGCCCTCCTCTTGCCCTAGAAGCCTCCGTTTCTTCTTCTATTGACCAGATCATGTCATCAATGCACTTCCTTCTCGCGGATGCCATGCCATCAATCTGCTTGTTTATGAGCTCAGAAGCATACAGCCTTCGTACTAAATGCCAGTATGGACCGTACCTGCAGACGGATATAGCCCCTTGGTTGTAGCCATGGACTTTGACTGCATCAGGACATTTGCGGTCGGAGATGGCAATATCATGGTTCTTGAAAAGGTCGGCTGCAGCTTTGGCTGACTGAACCACCAAAGTGCCTACAGAGCCAAGTTGTAGCCACATGACCGGACCATACTTTGATTGAAGCTTGTATAACGTTTGGTGAGGCATTACTCCACCAAGATCAAGCATATTGCCTATCACAGGCCATCCAGGAGGTCCTGGAGGCAGTGATTTAGTTGAAATATGACTAATTTTTTTGAGCACAAGAACTAGGAGCAAAGCTATGGCGGTTAACCAGAAAATTGAGCTACAAGAGCATTCCATTTCTTTTTTCTGATATGAATGAAAGGAAATGTTGGAGGGCCTAACTCCCTTTCATTTTTGTCTATGTTAAAACTTCATCAACAATAGGGCTATAAAATATGTTATCTCTGCTCCTATTGCTACAAGCGAGTTTTGTCTGAACTCTGAAAATACTTACAAATATTAGTGTCCTCCGGGATAGATTAAGAGGTGGAGGTTTCATTTTTATTCTCATTTTTTTGATTCGATTCTATTTGATTTGTTTCCCTTTGTATAAAAAAAATTACAAAATATTAGTTGACATGTTGCACATACAAATTAACATTAATTTATCTTAAACACATGCGAGTTCTTATAAAGAAAAATACATGCAAATTGGTTTTTTTAATTTCTGTTGAGGTTCTCAATTAAAATATATATACTTCCTTAATAAGCTCCAAGGGAATTTTATCGCATCCACACCTTGGTATAATATATACGTATATATATTAAATTACGGTTTGTGTTAGAGATACCCTATGAGCTGTTCTTGCATGAGGCGTATGGGGTGGGTACAATTTATCATATACCAAATGCTACTTGGAGAAGAAAAATATATAGTGGATGCCTTCACAAATAACATTTGCACCTCATTTATCTGTTTGACTAAAATAATTATCAATTGTTGCACAACTATGACATTAATTTTGTATAATCTGTAGGCAACTCAGAGAACAATCGAGTGGGATTATCTCATCTCAAGAAAAATAAATATGTTAAAAATCTCAGTTAAGAACAATTAAATGGGATTATTTCATCTTATGAAATTAAATATGTTAAATTTTATACTACTTGACTCAAAATTTAAGTATAATATATAAAAATGTGAACCCTTGACTTGAATGGTTAATTTTTAAAGTAGATATTAATTATTTTCTAATATGATATAAAAATACTTAAAAGCTCGCATTGCCACGCAATATTTTAATTAATATAATCCCCACCAAACCCGAGCGGACGGCACCCATCTGCCTTGGTTCCAATAATAGAGGGGAAAAAAAAATGGCGCTAGAAGCCACGCAATGTTTAATTAAATGAGAATTTCACGACTCGTGATTCACGTTAATTTGTTCATATTTAAATATTTTGATTTTGAGAATCACATTGATTGGGGGTGGAGATGCCCTTTTTTGTCTTGACCAATACGCGTGCATTGAATTTATTTCACTTGTTGTTTTTTTCATAGTTATTAAACCCCACTCGTTTATTGACCCGTATGTCTTAAAATTTATGGTTTAACCAGTTAAATTGTTGGGTCATTGGTTCAACCGCTTATTTTTTTAATTTTAAAATATAAAAATATATATATAATTATATTTTTTAAAATATAATTATATTATAAGTTGTATTTTTGATGAAGAGTTAAATAAGGTTATTTTTTTAAATATATTTTTTAATTAAATTCAAAGACGTGATTCAGAACAATGCCTTACCATCCCCATTCTCCCACCATTTTTTTTCTCGGTTTTACCCCTTTCCCCTCTCTCATTCTCACTCTCTTTTCCTCACCTAATCCTGGGTGCCATCTCCATCTTCTTCCTCCTTTCTCTCCGTAACCCACGAATCTCATATTTCTCTTCATTTCTCTCTCTAAAATCACCCCTCAAAACTTAGTTTTTTTTTTTATTTAAATCTTCAAAATTCATATTTGCTCTTTCATAAATTCATGTAAAACAAAATTTTCAAATTGCATTGACGGAAAAATCTCCATCCACAATCATCCACCATTAAAGTCGGTATCAAGTTATTTCTCTCTTCAATTTTTGTTTGATAGTCAATTTTTTTTTGGATCTCAGATGATAGCATTTGAAAGATGATTTTTTTTTTTTTTAGTTTTTAAATAATGGGTTGTGAAAACCCGCGGGTGACACGGGTTGAGGCTTAACCTGTGGTTGACCCGTGGGTTTGTGCGGGTTAAGTACATATACGGTTGAATTTGTGAACCGACCCGAAAAAAGTATGGATCGCGGGTTAACCCTGTTCGACCGACGGGTTGGTCCGGGTTTAATAACTATGGTTTTTTTTCCTCACCGACTGCATCAGCGTGGGACCGAAAAATAATGTGAGAACTAGGGGCGAGCATGGGACGGCCGTCCCATGTGCCTCATATCGCAGGATGACCTTGATTCGGTTCGAATCGAAATTGACGATTTAAAAATCAAATTGAAATTATTTTTTCGGTTTTGATTTAAAAATCAAAATGGAAATCAGAAATATATGGCTCTGTTCCATTTTTAAAATTTTAAAAATAGAAACCAAAATCAGAATCGGGACCGAAACTGAAATCAAGTATTTTTTTATTAAAATCAGAATCGAATTTTTGAAAATGATTAATTTTTATTTTTTAACAAATATTAAATTCATTCAAAATTTAAATTTTTATTATATCACAATTATAACAATAAATATGCACAAAAATCAAAATCATTTAAAATTCAAAATTTTCATCACTATGTCATAATAATTAATATGCACAAAAATAAAAATCGTTCAAGTTTATGTAATTATAAAAATGATAATATATATTCTTTCTTTTTGATTTGTTAATGTGAATTTATTGATCAAATATATTTCGATAAGAATTTTTTTATGATAAATATTTGATTTAAAGAATTATATAAAATAAATAAATCGGCGTAAGTCAAATTCTCACGTACAAAACTTGTATTTAAATATAATTTAAATACAAAATAATTTAAATTAAAATAAATCGATCGAATTAATGAATTGAAAAATAATATAATTAAGTCATTTATTTCTATTAAAGAGATGCGAAAGTTAAAATTAAATAATTTAAATTTCGGTTATAAACGGTTCGAACTGAAACCAAATCGTAAGAAATTAAAATCGTTGGTAAACAGTTCGATTCTAGTTCTGATGGATGATAAATTTGAATCGTCGGTTCTAGAATCGAAATCAAATCGTGAGGAACTGAAATCAGAACCGAAACTGTTAATGAACAGTTCAGTTCTAATTTCATCGGATGATGATTCGAAACCGAGGATTTCAAAACCGTAGCCGTGGTCACCCTATCTTATCGTTCCCATCCCGTCGGAATACAAATTCCCCTCTCACTAAACGCCGGTATGGACCGTACTTGGCAGACGATAAAGCCCCTTGGTCGTAGCCATGAGTACAGTTGCACAGTGCCGCAAAATTTTGCAGTCTTATTAAGTCATGAGCAAATTTTTTATTTTTTATTTTTTATTTTTATTTTTTTTTTATAGGAAAATGCTATCAAAAGATACTCCACTTTTTTTTTCTGAGACTAGAATAATTTAAATTTGCTCACTACTCTCTCTCTCTCTCTCTCTCTCTCAAGCTGGGAAAACGAGGGAGTTAGGATCCATCTTGAACACCAATCTTGAAAAGATTTAACAGCTGCCGTTGAGCACGTTGACGAAGCCTCCCTTCGAACTCATTGCAGTGCGACGAATTTGACTGATCAGCTGTACAATTACAAGGACTTCTCTAGTTAGTGTATAACATTCAAAGCAAGGATAGAGAGTCGAGATTTTTGTTTTTGCAGTCAAAATAAAAATATAATATAAAAAAATTTAATAAACAAATATCAAAACAAAGCGATAAGAATTTTATATGAATTAAATTTTTTTGTTTTTTCATAATACTAAAATTGTCTAATATTATAACAATACCAAACATTTCAACAATTTTTACTTTAATATAGACAATTAAATAAATTTTTGGATGGCCATGCCCCTGCCGGCCACAACGAGGCACGGGAGCCGAGGTTAAAATTACTTTATATGTTCCGCTTTAAGTGTTATTTAAGATAATTGTATAAAAATTAAGAAAAGAATAAGCGAACAGAAATAATTTTTTAGAAGTTAACATTAATTAAATAAATTAGTTTTTAAAAAATTAATTTTAAAATATTTGGGTTTGAGGCTTTAAGTCCGCTTGCAAAATTTTGCTCTCAAGTCCCAACCTGTTTGATGAAATCTCCGCGATGCAAGAACATAAGTGAGTGATGAGTTAACTGGGTGTCGTTTGGATTACTGGTGGGCCCCACTGGGATATCAGCTTTGTCATTCATAGGAGCCCTGCCTTTTTCTTTCAAATTTATTTATTTATTTATTTATTTGGGATACAATCTAAGGTTCGTGAATGGGGATGGCTGGGATAGGACTCGATCTGGGTGGTTCTGCGCCGGTTGTCCGTGACTTCAGGACTTGTATGAAGGGTTGAAGGTTCGCACTCCATAACAACCCAAGCAGTAACTGAACTTTGGAGGTAACAGTTGATAGATTGTGAGAAGTTAGTTTTGAACTCAATTGACCAACTGAATTGTAATTGAAATTATTGAGTTTGGGATGATGAATGAAAGAATTCTTCTTCCTCCTATGCTCTTTGTTTCTTGTTTCTCTCCCTCTACCTCTGTTTTATCCTCTCTCTCTCTCTCTCTCTTCCTTTCTCTCTCCCTCGCTCTCTGTAAACAACCTTCTTTTTCATTTTTCATTGACCCTTCTCTTCATCCATCATTACTCACAACTTGATCTCCACTTTCACTGCAAGTTCTCACTCCCAACCAAACGCCTATTGCTTACTAGCCAGCCGTCTTTCCCTTCCCGCTGACCTCCCACTCTAAGGATTGTGACAAAGTGGTATCATAGTTTCATCCTTGGCCATATAAATCAAGAATGGCTTAAGGCACTCAATTTAAAGCAATTGACGAATAGCTCAGGAAACAAGAAATGAAAATGCAAGAAATGGTTATAGAAATCAAAAAGAATTATGTAGTAATGGAAAGAAAATTTGAAGAACAACAAAAGGATATAAAACAAAAGTTTAATGAGCACTCCCAAAGAATGGAGGCTCTTTTAGCAGGATTGGAGGCCAAAACGAGTAATTTGATTAGAACGTCAACTAAGGATCTGGTTGAAGAACAATATCAAGAAAGGTTTTCTAAGTCACCCATCTTGTCTACTCCCACAGACAACAGAATCAGAATAGAAAATGGTCTTCAATGGCCCAAGAAAGACCTAAACAACTGGGGATTCATACCAAATCCATCAAAAATTGAGTTTGTCACGCCCCGATCCTCGGATCGACCACGCGACAGCCGCCGCGAAATCTCGACATACGGGCAGAACCTCCCCATATACTGAAACTCCGCAAGACTACAAAGACAGCACCACAGTTCTTTCCATACATCAATCATCAAAAATAGAAAACATCACATAACAAAATACATGCAATGACTCATCTGGTCTATCCCTGTACACACGAGCACACATCGAGGAGAGGGAACCTGTACATGCGCATTTACACATCAACACACAATCAGGGAGAGGGAACCTGTGCATGCACGACACACAATATGGTCATCCAAGCCATTTCAAAGTTTACAATATAAGGAAAGCACTTAACAACAAGAAGTCTCAAAACATAGTCGTAGGATTTTTCTAACACTTGCCTGAAGCAATCAAGCTAATGTCAGTAAGATCCAAACGATATGAGTTGTCCAAGACTTCGTGAAATCGAAAGAAAATAACAATTCTCAATATTACAAACCAAATGTCCCACTCAAACAATGAGTTTTTACCAAAAATGGGAGAAGAGAAAATAAACAACAAATCACGTAAGGATTCCATCAATACTTGTTCCTATACAGGAAACAAGTATCAATTAAATCCGTACCAAAAGAATTGTACAAGTCTTCCTTTCCATGGAATTCAGTTCAAATTCAAAATGACTATACATCACGATGTATACCTACAAAAGTCAGCTGGTAGGCCCTCCCCAAGCTCCAATCTCTGACAAAAGCCTAATCTTCCTCTGAAAAATGTTAAGGAGAGGGGTGAGTATTATAAATACTCAGTGAGTGGAGTGTAATGGCACGATTGTGTAATAAATAAGGGGTGAAAGTGGGGAATGTCAAAGCATACTTCAAATACCATTTTCCATATCCAAACATTTCAGTAATTCAACATCATTTATAAAATATGCATCCATATCAAACATTTTCTCAGAAAATCACAAGGGTCCCATCGAAAACACTTCCGCCTTGCGTTTGGCCGAACCAAGACGGAAGCCCGCCAAGGGGTTTTCCATTTTAGTTTTTCAAAACTACCTCATTCCTTGGCGTTGGCTCGAACCTCACCGGGGTGCAATCCGGATGGTCCGACGTGGCAGAGTAGAGGCCGCATACCTCTCTCGCATATAAAACCCCAATCCACGTCACCCCGTCGGGTCGCTCCGTGGGGGGAATGACTATAGCCATTTCTATCGTGCACCATCATTTCACAATCATTCCATTTCAAACAATGTGCCATATTTTATCAATTCAATCCGAAAATCATGCTACGAGCATTTACCAATCAAGTAATCAAGTCACATGGCACAAATTCATGTAAAATCACATAGGATGCATTCATAATTCAAATTCTCATTTCAGACATCCCACAATCATAAATAATTGCATAAAAATCATATGAAAATCATTTCAAATCATTTATCAAAGGATTTAAAGACATTTTGCTTATTTACTACACAACGATCCGTCCACTCACCTCTAGGGAGGGTATCCACTCTCTATTTCCGAAATCAACTCAAAAAGACTCCCCTCGAGTCTCCAAATGTCAACCTAGACCAATCAACACGAATAATCAACAATTAAAGCTCTATTAAAGGGTTTTCAAATTTTCCTTTTATTTACAATAGCCTTAACTGCACAATTATATTCCTAAACTTTCGTTTCATCAATCTAGAATCACTTCAAATCACCGACAACTTTAAATTTACAATATTCCTCAATTTTATCAATTTTCTCCCGAATTACATAATCCTAATTTAATTCATTCCAATTTTAATTTAAATATCAAGAACAACTACATAAACCAATCAAACAAAACTCTAATACCATCTAAGACATTCTATCATACTTCACAGTCCAATTTATATCAAAATCTAAGACCTAACCTCAATAATTTCATATAAACACTTAGGGAAATACATTTCTTACAAGTCTAACACATTTTAGAATATATATAAATATAATTTCTACCTAAATTCAACAAAAATTAATTTGAATTCTTTAAGGGATTGAAAATCCCTCACCTAGGGTTTTTCACGGTTCGCAATCCTCGCTCAGAAGTCTCCTTAGTCCATCCTCAGACCTGCAAAGCTACCAAATCGAAGTTAAGTTCAGTAAATCTAAACTTATTACTACAGAATTTCAAAACCCTAAAGCTAGGGTTAGGACCGATTCTACCTATGCAGAGGGGCGGTTGCAGGCTTGACCTAGGGCTGTCAAGAGATCCCAAGGGCTGCTGGGTTGATCATTGGTCGAAGGAGATGCTCACAGCGTGCACCGTACGAGCGAGCAGAGGGGTTTCACGCACGAGGAGAGAAATGGAGAGAGGGAAAGAGTTACGGCGACCTTCCTTCGCTGTCTGCTGGCTACGGTGGTCGGAGCAACCCGCGAGAGGGCGTCGCAGGCGTGAGAAAGACAGAGAGTGCGAAGGAGAGTGAGCGAGAGTCGTTCCACCGAGAGATAAACTGAAGACAGAGAGATCGCAAGCGGGAGGGAGAGAGCAAAGGCTGGAAATAGAGAGAGAAATAGAGAGTGAGTAGAGGGAGAGAGACGACGGTGGTGGTGGCTTGCGGTGGTTTGCGGTGAGGGAGAGAAGCGGAGGAACGCGAGCGAATACGCAAGAGGGAGAGGGAGAGATTGCGGGAGGGAGAGAGCGCAGAGAGCGTGAGAGACGAAAGAGGGGAGGAAGAAACCGGGATTAGGGCTTTTAGCCCTAATCCTCATTTGGGGCAAAACGCAGCGTTTTGCTGCGTTTTGTCCCCCCCTTTTTTTTATAAATACCAATATATATATATATGTATATATATATTTTTTATACTCTCACTATAATGAAGTTCTAAATTTATCAAAAATAGAATGCACTACGAATTTGCGACTTGGCATTTTAATTATACCAAAAATTTTAAAATTTATACCCCAAAATCGAAAATCAATGCAAAATTTAAAATTTTCCACCATATTTCACAGAACATTTCTAACACCGAATTTTCGGTGTTACAGAGTTATCCATATTCACTGGAGAAAATCCAAGGATGTGGTTGTATAAATGTAATAACTTTTTTTTCTGTTTACCAAATACCAACCATCTCTTAGATGGATACTATAAAAATGTATTTAAATGGTAAAGTTGAAGTCTAGTTTTAAGGATTGAAAATGGTCAAGAGTGAAGTAAGCTGGGAAGAATTCTTTAGACTATTGTGCTAGTGATTTGAAGCAAAAGGGGTCTAAGATGAAGTGGAGGAATTCAACAATTGTAGTAACAAGGTTCAATGGTAGAGTATTATGAGAAATTTGAAGAACTGTGGACCATCATGCTCTAAAAGAACCCCAAACTAACATAATCTTATTTCATCTCAAGTTTTATCAGTGAGTTAAGGAATAAATTAAATCAATGTTGTGAATGATGAAACCAACTTCTTTGTTTCAAGTCTTTGAAATTGCCATGCTTCAAGAACAATCCTTAGAATTGACTAAATACAAAAGAATTGGCATGAATAAGACTTGGGATCCCGGGAATGTTGAAGTAGGGATCAAGAACACAGTTGCTAACGACACCAACTTCAAAACTCAAAAAATATCATCACAGGATGTGCAATATTGCAGAGCTAACAATTTTTGTTTTAGGTGTAGCGAGAAATATGCTTCGGGTCATCAATGCAGACTCAGAAACCTCCATGTAGTCCTAGCAGTAGAGGAGGTAAAAGGACTGAGGCTGGAAGAGAATAAAGATCAAGAAGGAATAGGACATGAGCTTTTTCAAGGTTTAGTTTCAAAATTTTAAACCTTGAGGATAAGGTATATTTTGAAGGGGAGGGAAATTATAACAATCCAAATAGCTACTGAATTTTGAAACTAACGGCTGGTGAGTTGTGAGAAGTTAGTTCTAAAGTTAGTTAGTCAACTGAATTGTAACTGAAGTTGTTGAGTTATTAGACAGTTAGGATTACTCCAAAGAATATATAAATACATGTAAAATGATTAGTAACTATATAGATAATGAAAGAAAGAATCCTCCTTCCTCCTATGCTCTCTATTCCTTGTTTCTCTCCCTCTCCGTCTATTCTATGTTCTCTCTCTTCCTTTCTCTCTCCCTCTCTCTGTAAACCTTCTTTTCCATTTTTCATTGACCAATCTCTCCATCCATCGTTACCCACAACTTGATCTCCACTTTCACAAGAAGTTCTCACTCCCAGCCAACCGCCTATTGATTACCAGCCGGTTGTCTTTCCCTGCCAGCTGACTGCCCACTCCAAGGATTGTGACACGTAACTCATAAGAGCCCAAGTCTGTGATACCCCACAGATGTGACCAAGGGAAGGAAGCTTCGATATTGTCTTCATATTCAGAGTAATAGATGGGGCCTTTGACACGACTAAAAGAGCATCGTTATAAATTGCAGTATATGTTCATAGTAGCAGAAATCATATAAAAACTGTAATTGGTGGGATTTAGACCTCTAATATTACTCGGTCTAATTATTCGATATATCCGGTTGATTGAAATCGAGTAAAAGGTGCATTTTGGGCCTCAATTTTCTTGGATCAGCTTTCTTAGTGTCTTGACCTACCTCCATCATATCTGAAATCGAGTTAATACTAGATTTTGCACATATGAAGGAAAATCCAGTGTTGCCAGTTTAAACAGTTGAACTGAATAGGAGAAAATTCTGAATACAGCTTTAGCATTGTTATTAATGACAGGTGCAAA
The DNA here is from genome assembly GCA_037126225.1 of Dillenia turbinata. Classification (NCBI taxonomy): domain Eukaryota; kingdom Viridiplantae; phylum Streptophyta; class Magnoliopsida; order Dilleniales; family Dilleniaceae; genus Dillenia; species Dillenia turbinata. The sequence goes on along the minus strand of JBAMMX010000003.1, from coordinate 6,748,921 downwards.
GCAGAACAGGAAATAGTGTCTGATGAATTGAGATACAAGACATTGGAACAGATCGTAATATTGCATTTCAGAAATGTTCATTACATATCTGCAGTATGAAGCTTCTTAGATGGTTCTGTAATTGGTGAAACTTCCACTTTCATTCTTGCGAGTCACGCTTTCTAGGTCTTGCTTTTAAGGGTACGTGTTTCCTCACTGACATTCCCATCTCCTCATTCATGTCAATGGTTTCCGGAGTGATATGGTCTTCTAGTTCCCAGTCAAAACAGTGCGGCGGTGAGGCCAGGGCAAGGTGAAAGGCTTTGTAAGCCAAAAACATGCCCACACACATCCGTCTTTCAGATCCAAATGGGATCAACCCAAAATGCTGACTTTTGTAATCAATATTTGAGCCTAAGAACCTCTCCGGCTTGAAGGTCAAGGTGTCATCCCAAACTTCTGGGTCCCTTCCAATTGCCCACGCATTTAAGAGAATTTGAGTGTTTTTTGGTACGTGGTATCCCATATAGTTGTTATCTTCTATTGCATTTCGAGGGAGAAGTAAAGGGAGCGGAGGATGTAGCCGCAGAGTTTCCTTCACTATTGCCTGCAAGTATGGCAAGTCATCGATGTCAGCCTCTTCAACCTTCCTCATTGTTCCCACAACACTATCAAGCTCTGCCTTGGCTTTCGTCATGATTTCAGGGTTGCGGAGTAGTTCTGTTAAAGCCCATTCCATGCCAGTGGTTGTAGTTTCAGAACCCCCCAAAAACATCTCCTGCGAGAATAGCAATTATCAGGAGCATGTTTACCCCAAGTTTTGCTGATAATTAGCAATATCAATAGTTTTTAATGCTAGAATAGTGCAATACCAGCATGAGGATTTCGATGTTTTTGTCAGAGATCTTTTCAGGACCTTCCTTTCCGTCAGCTTCATACTCCAAAAGTGCATCCAAAAAATCCTTGACTTTCTCTTGTCCTAAGCTCTGAACTCGAGTCCTCTCCCGTACAAATCCAGCAGCAATCTTCAAGGCTCTTCCCATGTCCCGAATCATGTCTCTCTGTATTCCTTGCGGGTCGACCCACTGGAGAAATGGCAAGAAATCAGCTATATTTGGTTTTCTTGCCCACTCCGTCAGCTTGTTCATAGCATCAAAGAACTCAAACCCTTCCTCTGAATTTGAGCTTAATAAATCTTTTGATAGCAACAAATTTCCAACCATTTAAATGACATGAGAAAGAACATATGGGGCATATTCACATCACCTGACCCTCCTCTTGCCTTTGAAACCATTGCTTCTTCTTCTATCCATCTAATCATATCATCTATGACCTTCCTTCTCACGTGGGCAGTGTCATTGATCCGCTTGCTAACCAAAAGCTCAGCAGAGCATAGTTTTCTAAGTGCACGCCATTGTTCACCATAATTAGCAACGGCTAATGACCCCAGGTTGTAGCCATGGGCAGTGAGTGCAAGGGGAACTTTGCGGTCAGAAACGGCCTGATCATGATTCTTGAAAAGGTCAGCTGCAGCCTTGGCAGACTGAACCACTACGGTACCAACAGATCCAAGCTGTAGCCAAATGAACGGACCATACTTTAGCCGAAGCTTGTAAAAGCTCTGGTGAGGCATGGTTCCCAGATCAAGCATGTTGCCTATGACTGGCCATCCAGGAGGACCTGGAGGCCGCGATTTTGGGTGGACATGATGAACTCTTTTCATATAAAACAGCAGCAGAGCTACTGCCATAGGCACACCCAACCAAACGGTAGAAATCCAAGAACACTCCGTATTTTCTATTGCAGATGGCGGATACCAAATTGCTTTGGTTGATATGCATTCCTTTCAAACTTGTATTGCTCACTGCATTGATTTGTTTTTATTATCTTTGGAGAAAAAGGAATTACGGCATTTATAAAGTATTTTTTGATTTAGTATGGAGATGTTGGAGGCATTTTTGACCCTATAGATAACTGCCCCTTCTGACTCGAATGGGAAGCCTGCACCAATATGTTCGTCTGGTTTTCTCGGATGAAAAACCTACAAAAAACCCTACCGGTACTAGTCCAGCAGGGGGACTCCATCGCAAGTCAGGAAGGGTAATAACAAAAGAAAAACTGAATACAGTTGAGAGAAATATGACCCTGGTGGCCTCTGTCATGTGATGTATCGGTCGAGTGGATGTCGGAACCTCCGTGCGTGTGTGTAGCATGTATGCATATTGCACAGTAAGCATTATGTAAGTCGCATATGTGAACCCATGTGATATAATATAAAAGCATACGTATAGAGTCATACCTCTAATCGTGTGTAAAATCTGTATAAAAATCGTACTCTTGGTGAAATATGTTTGGGTACGAAACCACCCTCTGAACAATATATAGAATTGACTACCGAATCATCTAGAATTGGGTATGGAACCCTATCTTCGTTGATGTATAAAATTGGGTATAGAACCCTACCTTCGTTGATGTATGGAATTTGGTACACAACCCTTCTTTGAACGACATATAGAATTATCTCCCTCTGGTGTGTAAAACTGAGTCCCCTTCTTAAGCGTTGTTTATGCTCTATATTTATAGCCTTTCTAAGGGTATAGAAAACTCTAGTTTTCTTTTGTTTAAAATCTTTCAAGACGGTTAGGATTGTAATTAGAGACTTCTGAAAAATTTAGACTTCCTCAAGAAATATGAAAAGATTTAACTTTGATGGTGATTGCCTTCCTTATCGGATATCCATCCATGATTTTGGAGACATATTAAATAGGGTATCATCATTTGCCCCCACTCCTAATTGCATTTTGAAGAAATTGTATTAGGAGTAGAGTGAATTATAAGAGATCTTCCAGAATACCGAAAAGTCAAGAGATCAGTAGGTCAGTAGACTGAAAGATCAAATAATCGAGATATTGATAGATTAGCAGATCAACAGGTTGAGTGATCGTGAGATCCAGAGGTCAAACGATCGAGCGATTTCAAGACCGACAGGGCGAACGATTGAATGATTGGAAGATCGACAGGTCGAATGATTGAGAGAAATACCAGGCCGACAGGTCGAACAATCGAGAGAAATATTAGACCGACAGGTCGATAGATCGAGAAAATATCAGACCGACAAGTTTAACAGTAGATTCGGGCGTCATAGGTTCGTTCGGGGAATTAGATCCCATCTGTGAATCAGGGCGATATGGGTCCGTTTGGAGAGTTCCGTCTCTTATTGATGACATGTTCGAATGATATGATCTGGACGGTTTAGGCCTTCCGTGCTATAAGAGATCTGGATGACTTAGGCCCTCTGTGCGATAGAAGATCTGGACGACTTAGACCCTCCGTGCAATAAGAGATTTAGGTGACTTAGGCCCAACGTTCGGCAGAAGCAGAGCAACTCAGGCCCGACGTTCAGTAGAATCAGGGCAAATTAGGCTCGACGTTCGATAGGAGTAAGGCAACTTAGGCTTGACGTTCGATAAGAGCAGGGTGACTCAAGCCCGACGTTCGGTAGAATCAGGGCGACTCAGACCCGATGTTCGATAGGAGCAGAGCGACTCAGGCCTGATATTCGGTAGAATCAGGGCGACTCAGACCCGACGTTCGATAGGAGCAGAGCGACTCAGGCCTGATATTCGGTAAGAGCAGGGCAACTCAGGCTCGACGTTTAGTAGAATCAGGGTGATTCGGACCCGACGTTCAGTAGGAGCAGGGCGACTGAGCCCCGACGGTCGGTAAGAGTAGGGCGACTTAGGGCCAAAGTTCGGCAGGAACATGGCGACTCAGGCCCGACGTTCAGTAGAATCAAGGCAACTCAGGCTCAACGTTCGACAAGAGTAGGGTGACTTAAGCCCGACGTTCGATTGGAGTAAGGCGACTCAAGCCCATTCGTTCGATAAAATTAGGGTGACTCATACCCAACTTTCGGCAGGAGTAGGGCACTCAGGCACGACATTCGGTAGAATCAGGGCGATTTAGGCCCGACATTCGCTCAGGGAGTCAAATCCCTTCGTTCAACAGAGTCGAGTCGTAAAGATTTTTCAGCTTATCAGTTAGTCGTTTCTCACAGACGACGTCAATCTGTTAGAGGCATTTTTGACCCTACAGATAATTGCCCTTTCTGACTCGAATGGAAAGTCTGTATCGATATGTTCATCTGGTCTTCTCGGATGGAAAACCTGTAAAAAACCCTACCGGGACTTGTTCGACGGGGAGACTCCGACGTTCAAATCAGAAAGGGTAATAACAAAAGGAAAACTGAATATAGCCGAGAAAGATATGACCCTAGTGGTCTCTGTCATGCTATATATTGGTCGAGTGGATGTCGGAACCCCCGTGCGTGTGTGTACCATGTATGCATATTGCATAGTAAGCATTATATATGTCGCATATGTGAAGTTATATAATGCAATATAAAAGCATACGTATAGAGTCATACCTCTGATCGTGTGTAGAATCGGTGAAAAAACCGTACCTCTGGTGGAATATGTTTAGGTATGAAACCCCATTTAAACGATATATAGAACTGACTACTGAATCATCTAGAATTGGACATGGAGCCCTACCTTCGTTGATGTATGAAATTTGGTATAGAACTCTACTTTCGTTGATGTATGGAATTGGGTATAGAACCCTTCTTTGAATGACATATAGAATTATTTTTCTTTGATGTGTAAAATTGAATCCCTTTTTTAGGGTTGTCTATGATCTGTATTTATAGTCTTTCCAAAGATATAAAAAATCATAATTTCCTTTTGCTTGAATTCCTTCAAGATGGTTAGAATCGTAATAAAAAACTTTTAAAAGATTTAGAATTTTTTAAAAAAATTTAAAAATATTTAATTTTTATGATGATTAACTTTCTTATTAAATAATTATATATAATTTTAAAAATTTATTAAATAGGAGGCTCCTCAGACCCGAGATCAACCGTTCCAAAATTCGCCCTCTATCATCCTAGCAGAAGCGATATAAAGGACAATTGCCTCGATCAAATAATTGGACTAAAAATAATGGAGTGTCTATTTTGGCTTTCTTCTGACACAGCTCAGCTCTGCACATTTGTCCCATTATTTTTGGATGTTTCACCTGATAAGATCAGAACCGTATCAGATATGTGCCGTTGATATTTTAATAATAATTTAAAATTATATAAAATTATTTTTTAAATAAATATATATTAATTTTAAATTTTTATATTTAAATAAATATATATTTTTTATATTCGGATCTCTTCCTATTTCCCATCACTAGTCGCGGCAAAATATCATCCATATGAAATCAAAATTCCCTTAATAATAATATATCTTTTTTTTTGCCAAAACTAGAGAAAACATGGTCTTAAATCATGTTTTCTCTCTGTTTTTTTTTTTCTCTAAAAAAATATTTTAATGATAACGTGAGTAACAATCTCATTATTAAATAATTTTTTCTCGCTTTCCTACAACTTTTGTTTTCTTTTTTTTAATAAAATCAATAAAAATAGAATTAATAAAAAACTATTATTAAAAAATTAAATATTAATCAATATTATTAATAAAAAATTAAATATTAAACAATATTAATCATTAATATTAACTAATAAATTAATAATTAAAAATTATTAAAAATTAATTAAAAAGAAAACATATAATTAATAAAAAGTTATTATTAATTTTTTAATTAAAAAACATAATCAATAAATTTTTATTAATTAAAAATTAATCAATTATTATAAAAATTAATAAAAAAAATTAACCAAATGTTAAAAATTGTTAAAAATTAAAAATTAACCATAGAAAATGTTTCGAAATGGGCATGTTTTTACTATGAGAAAATGCACTGCTCGTCCAAAAACTGTCACCAGAATTTGAAAATTCAATCTCTCATTATTTTTGGATAATTTTAAGGTAGTATTTTTACTTTTTGATTTCTCTCTCTATAGTGAATATTCTTTTAAAAAAGTTTTAAACCATTGTACAGTTAACACTTGATAGATTAATTGATGTTTAGAAAGTTAGATTTGAAAATCTCAAAATCATAGAGAAAAATGCACTCGAAGATCTCTTGTCACAAATCGAAATAATTCAGATTTTTAATTATATTTCGAGTTGCCAACTTTAACCGTTCATAACTTTTTTATTTGAACTTCTTTTCCTATGATTCTTGAACCATTTTAAAGATCATATTTCATAAAATAATTCATCTTTAGAAAGTAGATTCAAAATTTCATAAGATTTGGGTTCAAAATTATATTGAATACGCTCTGTCAACCATGTGAAAAAAAAAATTCTTAATGAATTTATCCATGACCAGTGGCTCTTCTCCACCTCAGTTATATTGGATTTGATGTTAGATCATTTCTTGAGCTCCGAAGTTAGTTTTATAGTAATGATGTGCCCTCTTCTAAAGTTTGTCTTGATAATGCAAGTATATTTTGTTGCTTATAATTATAATCATATAAATCATAAATCTAGTCTAACTTATAGTTATAGTCATATGTAATCAATACCTATTCACTATGTACAATCCATCGTATGTATATGTCATAACAGCTTTAGCTCTTCACTCTGAATTTAAGGACTTCATCTCTTTAAATTCTAGAATAACTCTAGCATAGTTCTTCTAGTGATAGCTAGTCACAAGAGCAAGGTTTCCTTTTTCAAGCTTTTGGTCTTCAGGTTCCTTATCCCCTGTAATGTTTCCACCTTGACCAATATATAGCAAGGAATCTGCATTCTCTAAATCATCATCATAACCTCTAGAAGTCACAATGCTTGTTGCAATAAGTTTCCTATCTAGCCTTAGACAATCTATACCTGCCTGGCCAGCACAATGAAGTCAACAATATTAAGCTCCACTCTGTAATGAATCTCATCACCAATCTCTACTCTTAGGACATGGCCCAATATTGGCTTGCTAGGATTGACATACATCCCTTTGTCCTTAAGGATCTTTGCTGCTTTGTGATCAATTCTCCTAAAACCACCTCCTTGGCTTTTCAACTTAGCTTTTTGCTGCTTTTAAATCGCTATGGATCATAATACCCTTCTCAATTTTCTTTCCCGAATCTCTAAAATGATCATCATCACCTTTTCTTATCACTATTTGGGACTTGTAGTGCATTTGATGCAAACTATTATCAATAGGGAATCCAACATCATTTTCTTCCAAGATGTTAATTTGTAAAGATTTATTTTTTCAGCTAGTTTGACTATCATTTTTCATAGTGATTTAGCGTTGGAAATAAATAACCAATACCTGAGGTCGAAAGTAGGAAGTATGAACATCATCCTAAAATCAATTGAAGTCACTAATGGCAACTCTAGGTCATCAAAAAATTGAGTTAAAGGTGTGCTTTGAGTTTTTCTTTTTTTTTTTTTTTTTTTTTTTTTTTCTGGTTTTTCACATGGTTGACAAGAGATATTCGACATGATTTTGGATTCAGATCATATGAGATTTTGAGTCTACTTTTTAAGAATGAATTATTCTATGAAATATGATTTTTAAAATGGTTTAAAAATTATAGGAAAAAGAGTTTATATAACAAAGTTATGGAAAGTTAAGGTTGGCTACTCGAAATAGAAATAAAATTCTGGATTATTCCAATTTGCGACAAGATATTTCTGAATGTATTTTTCTCTATAATTTTGAAAGTTTCAAATCTAGCTTTCTAAAGGTCAATTAATCAATCAAGTATCAACTTTCACTACTAGAAAATGGACTTTCAACAACGGAAATTAGCAACGAATAACTATTCGTCACTAATTAGTAATAGAATAGCGACAAAATAGCAACGGAACGATTAGCGACGGAAAAACCCGTCGAAAAAAATTCTGTCGTTAAAATTAGCGACGGAATTATTTCTGTCGGTAATCTGCCGCTAAAATTTTAAAAAAAAAATTTCGGACAAATTAGTAACAGAATTAATTTCGTCGGTAATCCGTCGTTAAAATTTGAATGAAAAATTTTGGACAAATTAGCGAAAAAATTAGTAACGGAAAAATCCGTCGAAAAAAATTTCGTCAGTAATCCGTCGCTAAAGCTTAAAAAAAATTGTATTTTTTATTAATTATAATTTTGTGTTTTTATTATTTATAATTTTGTATTTTTATTAAATATTAAATTATGGTATTGTTTTTTATTAAATATAATTTTGTATTTTTATTAAATATAATTTTGTGTTTTTATTAAATATAATTTTGTATCTTGTATTTTTATTAAATTAGGGTATTGCATTTTTATTAAATATAATTTTGTATTTTTATTTAATATAATTTTGTGTTTTTATTAAATGTAATTTTGTATTTTATATTTTTATTAAATTAGAGTATTGTTTTTTAATTAAATATAATTTCGTATTTTTATTAAATATAATTTTTTGTTTTTATTAAATATAATTTTGTATTTTTATTAAATGTAAATTTTTATTTTGTATTTTTATTAAATTAGGGTATTTTTTTATTAAATATAATTTTGAATTTTTATTAAAAATAATATTGTATTTTTATTAAAAATAATTTTGTGTTTTTATTAAATATAATTTTGTGTTTTTATTAAATATAATTTTGTATTTTTATTAATTATAATTTTGTTTTTTTTTAAAATAAAATTTTGTGTTTTTATTAAATATAATTTTGTATTTTTATTAAATGTAATTTTTTATTTTGTATTTTTATTAAATTAGGGTATTATTTTTTTATTAAATATAATTTTAAATTTTTATTAAAAATAATTTTATATTTTTATTAAACATAATTTTGTGTTTTTATTAAATATAATTTTGTTTTTCTATTAAATATAATTTTATTTTTTTATTAAATTAGGGTATTGTATTTTTATTAAATATAATTTTATATTTTTATTAAATATAATTTTATGTTTTTATTAAATATAATTTTGCATTTTGTATTTTTATTAAATTAGGATATTATTTTTTATTAAATATAATTTTTTTATCAAATATGCTTGAGAACTTAGATTCGAATCTAGGTTATAACATTTTTTTGACAAATTAAAGCAGGGGCGCGATGTGGGCGGGGTATGGGCGGCAGTCTGTGCGCGTGCACGAATAGGCATGGACGGGGCATGGGTAGTAGCCTGTGCATTTGTGCGGGCGGGAGTGGGTAGGCAATGGTGTGTGTACGTGCGTGGAAGGGCATAAGCATGAGCGTGCGGGCACGTGCGGTTATGGCGCATGACTTTCAGCAATGAAAAAAATTCCGTCGCTAAAAAATATGTCGCTAATCCGTCTGTAATTTGAAATAATTTGAGAAATATCATAATAAAATTACCGACGAATTAGTGACGGATTTTTTAATGACAGAATTTTTTCTATCACTAATCCTGATACATTTTTGCACTTTGCAAATTATCGACTGATTAGCGACGGAAGTTTTCCGTTGTTAAATTTTCTGACGGAAATATTTTCGTTGCTAAATTTAGCGATGTGACTTTTAGCAACGGAATATGGGGTATCAGCGACGGACATTTTCGTCACTGATACGCCTTCTTTTAGTAGTGTTTATAATGTTCTAAAATTTTTTTTAAAAAAATATGCACTATAGAGAAAAAAATCGAAAGCCAAAAATATTATTTTGAAACTATCCAAAAATAATGAAAGGTTGAATTTTTGGATTCCGATGATAGTCTTTGGATCAGTGGTCTATTTTTTCGTAACAAAAATATGCCCCTTTCAGAACATTTTCTATGGTTAATTTTTAATTTTTAATAATTTTTAATTTTTGGTTAATTTTTAATTAATAAAAATTTATTGATTATATTTTTTAATTAAAAAATTAATAATATTCTTTTATTAATCATATATTTTCTTTTCAATTAATTTTTAATATTTTTTAATTATTAATTAATATTAATGGTTAATATTGTTTAATATTTAATTTTTTATTAATAATATTGACTAATATTTAATTTTTTTAATAATAATTTTTTATTAATTCTATTTTTTATTGATTTTATTAAACAAATATAAAACAAAAAAAAAAAAAAACAAAAGTTGATGGAAAGTCAGAGTGACACTCTCGTTTTTGGGAAAGCGCGAGTTCATGCTTTCATTAGATTTTTTTTTTTTTTTTTGAAAAAAGAGGGAGAAAATGCGATTCAGATCACGCTTTCTCTAATTTTGGAGCAAAAAAAAAAAAAAAAAACGCTATTTGGGGAATTTTATTAAAAAGTATGATAATTTGGGAAATAACCTGGAAAAGTAAACAATGCTGAGCTACCACCTTGTACGCTGAGTGCTTCTCGCAAACCCACAATAGAACCACCCCCCTTTTCTTGGTGAGAAACAAAGAGAGCAAACGGAGCAAAAAGCAGAAACACCCCCAAGACAGACCCACTAGCCCATGGAAGACGCCAGTCTGACTCTTTCGACCACTTCTTTGTCATCCTTAATTAGCAGGGCAATCAAAGTAGGAGTTTGAGACAGCTCAAGCATTCTTTCCACTCCTGCATACCCCATAGCCGCTGAATCTCATCTCCATCTCCGTAACCCTCTCTCTCCCTCTCTATCTCTCTCTCTCCCCAAAACCCTAATTCATCCTCTTCTTCCATCCAAAAAAGCCCAAACCCCTAAATCAAAGAAGTATGTGGCAGCGATTAAGAAGATAAATAAGCGAGACTTCTTCCCCGACATCGCAAAATTGCAAGACCCACTCGATTGGCTCGAAGCGACGAGAGTGAGAGCTAGATCGAAGACGAAGAGACCGAAATCAGATTTTGATTTTTTCCCCCTCAATTAAATCGCGATTTTGTTTAACCCACGGGTCACACGGTTCATGGTTCAACCGTAGTTGGCCCGCGATTTGCTCCGGTTCAATACTCAAACGGTATTTGAATCGAACCGACCCGTCAAATTTATGAGAGAGAGGTTGAACCGGTCCGATCAATGGGTCGATCTGGTTTTAATAAGACTGGTTTGACCATTTTTTTTTTGGGGGTCACATTGGATGTTTCACATTGTCACGCTTGTTCTGTATACTTCATATTTTAGGAATTTTTATGGCCGGTTTTGTTTTGCCTAGGGAAGTTTGCAGTTACTAGTTTAGTGAACCATGGTGTGCGTTTTTTTTTTGGTGCTATGAATTTCCCAACTTTCTCATTGAAGTCCCAAAACATTGGTTTTATGCTGTTTGGGATAATTATAATAGATAATAAGAGAATTGAAAAAATGGGGATAAAAACCCGAATAGTGCTCTAGTGAGGCTAGACCAAGATGAATCACTCCGTGAACCACAAAAATGCCTATATATTTCCGTCTTCCAGATCTAACGGAATCAACGCAACATGCTCAACTTTGTAATTTATATTTGTGCCTATGAACCTCTCCGGCTTAAAGCTCCAAGGTTCATCCCTATCCTCTGGGTCCCTTCCGATTTGCCCACGCGTTCACAAGTACTTGACTACCTTTCTCTTATGTGATATAACATATTCTTGGTATCCTGTAATGCATTTCAAGGGACTGGTAAAGGGCCTGGAGGATGTAGACTTGGAGTTTTCTTCGATATCGCCCGCAGGTACCGCAACTTATTAATGTCAATCTCTTCATCCTTCTCCTTTGTTCCCACAACACCATCAAGCTCTGCATTAGCATTCCCCATGATATTAAGGCAAAGTAGCAGTCTGTCAAAAGCCCATTCTATGGTAGCAGGTGTTGTTTTTGTTGGAAAATAAACAATAAAAAGCAAAGAGAATGGTAAGAAAATCACTTACAAGTTTAGGCGAAAAGTTTCAAAGTGGTGTGAAAACTATAGGTAGAAGAGGGGAAATTCACTACATGAAAAAAAATATTACAAAAGAAACATTCAAATGAATACAAAAAACCTTTTGAAGCATTAAAGATGTGATTCACCAAATATACTATCTGGCTAACAGCGTCAAAGAACTCGCGCCCTTCCTAAGACTTTGAGTTGAACAAATTTTTTGAGAACATTAAATACCCACCAAACATAGTGCGCCATGAAAAAGAGAATACGAAGCATGTTCACTTCACCTAACCTCCGCTTGCCTTAGAAGCTCTGCTTGTTCTTCGATTTGCCAGATCTCATCATCTATGCACTTCTTTCTAACTAAAGATGTGCTTTTTAATCCCTGCTAATCAAAAGCTCTGGAGAGCGAATCCTCCTAATGAAAGCTAAGGACCCCCGGTTGTAGCTGTTGACTGAGGCTTTCAAAAAGTTTTGTTTGTTTTTAGGAAGGTAGAATTCTGGGATCTATTAATATTTTATTGCTCGCCCAGCCTTTAGTTTCCTTTTCCTTTGTATTTCAACCCTTTTTTTACCTTTATATTTCATCTCACTCTCTCTTTCTGCTTTATAGGCGCGGGCGTCCCCTCTGACTTCTCTCCCCTCAATGAATCCCTCGTTTGAAAGGATGAAACCATGCACGTGGAGTTTTTTACTCTGACGTCTTGTTTATACGCAAAAGAGTATATATGGTGTATAAAATATTTTTTGACTTAATTATTTTTATAAAAAGATTATTTATACGTCTCGAATCTCTGATCTCGAGATCACAAAAATTGTAACTCCACCGTCTTGTGTCTTGTTTTTTCACAAAATAAAATATTATTTTTCCCTTTCAGAGTGATTTTTGCCAATGTGAAACTCCACATATACATTATTAATTTTCTAAAACATGCCCGTATTTCCCCTGACCTAGAAGAAAAGCTTTTGAATAATTGTGGTTTGTGCAACTAAGCGGGGACATTTTCCTCCATTACCTCGGCTCCGCTTTTGCTAGTATTCTTATAGGTGTTTATGGGTTCATAAATATGCTCAAAAATAATAACCAAAAATATCTAAATTAAAAAAATTTTGAATGTAATTCTCACCCATAAAATTTTTCACGTCCATAAAAAGAACGCCATAGATGTTGAGATAGTGGGCTATTAAATGATGGGTTCGATGCTACACATGGTGGTTCACCATTGTGACCACTCGCTGTCTATGTTTTGTGAATCATGGTGGTCTATTAAAAAATTTCTAATTCTCTTTTTGGGATATCCTGGTGGCTGGTTTTATATCTAAATTTCATCTTAAGGGAACAGTTTAGTAATTACAATCTTCATTCCTTAATTTTATGATTCGAAATTTAAATTTTTGCGTAACAAAAAAAAAAAAAAAGAATTACTCGAACTCCACCTTCTACATTGACGTAACAGCCCAAGCCCTGCTACGTCAAATGGGTCATTGCCCTCTGTTAGTTTTGGATTGATATTTGGCTCAGAAAAGTAGTATTTTGTAATTTGAAATGAGATTATATAGGTACAGTAAATATAAGTCATTTAGGGACATAAGATTATTAATAAAAGCTTTTGGTACAAAGTACTAGATTTGTGATATGGTCTTGTTTGAGTGCACAAATTGCTTGTTTTTGGTTCACTTTTTGACCTTATTTGAGTGCACATTTGTCATTAGGCTAAGTATTTTTTTGGTGAAAGTCATTCGGCCGAGCATTCTCTCTCGTTGGGCACATTCCGCTGTTTGGGCTTTGCTTTTAATGGGTCAGCCTTTCTGACTATGATCCCAATCTGGACCACATCTATCATTTCGCTAGTTGCGAATTTCTCAAAATCAAAGTTATGGAGCAAGGAGCCCACAATGGGAAATAGCATTCTATGGGCCAACGGCACACAGGTGCACATTCTTCGGCCCGCTCCAAATGGCATCAACTCGTAATGCTGGATTGAACCATACAAGACTTCAGTATGGAACATGGCATAAAATATATATATATATATATATATATATATTTATCTGAACATACACATGATCATTATCTAAATTAGATGATATCATTAGACACTTAATCTTAGTCGAAAGGCCGAGAGAAAGATATATATCATTAGACACACTTCTATAAGAACTTGTATTAAAATAAATAAATAATCATTTTTTTTGTCTCTAATATATGTCGAACACAACACATGGTTCTGCATGGTGGGATAGTGGAAGCAAAATCAGTATCGGGGTCCCATCTGGTGGACCAAGCATTTACAAAACTTAGGTATTCTCGGGTATGTCATAGCCCATGAATTTGGTGTCCTTGAGTGATGTTCTTGGAACCGGGAATGGAGCAGGTGGGTGCAATCTAAAAGTCTCTTTTACGACAGCTTGTAAGTACGGCAAATCATCGAGGTGAGTCTCTTCAAGCTTCTTGGTTGCTCCGACAACACGATTGAGCTGTTCTTTGACCCTGGTCATGCACTCTGAATTGCATAACAGCACTGTCATTGCCCATTCAATTGTACTGCTAGTCGTTTCTGAACCGGCTAAAAATATTTCCTAGAGCGAGTACAAACAATTAATAAGAAAGAATGATAATGATATCCCATTTGAACAGTCTTTATGTCTTGTGCTTCAAACAATATTTTACGAGCTACAAAATGAGTTTTTTCTTTTCATTTTTTGTGTAATAATGGTGAAAAACCCATGCAACGAACCAAGCAAAACGAGAGGGAAAAATAAATGAACTGCATCATGATTTAACAATCATATATATATATGTATAAATTGTATTCAGCCTGCAATGTGCAAATTAATGATTCGGACAAATTAGGTGGATTGGACCATACAAGACCTTAGACCTCTGTATGGAACATGGCATTAAAATAAATAAATAAATAAATAAAAATTAGATGACTATCTAAATAAAATGATATCATTAGGGAAGAAAAGGTCATTCTTCGGAAACAATATTAAAAGAAGTCATTTTTTGTCTACATACGTCGATCACATGGTTCTGCATGGTGGGATGGTGGAAACAATATTATTTTCACAAAACCATGTCTTTGAGTCGTTATTAGTATAAAACTCAAGGGTTTTGAATTTGGTAGAACCTCAAATTAAGTTAAATGATCAATCATAATTTAAAATCATACTTCTTGTAATTTCATACTACTTTGTTAGTTTCATTGTCATTTTCCTTTCTAACTCCTTCGCATCGAGATTTCCATTTTGTGCCGTCAAGAAATTTCTCAACATTTTCCAAATGAGGCCTAACAAATACATCCATGCCAACATAACATATCCAACATTATTATAAATTCATGAATTCCAACATTATTATTTTTCTTATTATCCAGCATGACTTGAGCTATGTACACGTGGCTAAAAATTATAAAACTAGCAACCTCAACAGCGCGGGCTTTGCGGGCCTCCTCTTCCAGCCAGGCCAACATTGGGTCCACGCACTTTCGCCTAATGGGTGCACTCTCATTCATCCTATTAGCCACCAACATATCGACACTGCACACGCGCCTTAAGGTCCGCCAACTCGGCCAGTATGGGGCCAAGCTCACAGAGTGCTTGTTGAAGTCATGGGACTTCGTTGTGTCAATTATGGTTCGCTTCGGTATACATTTGAAAAGCAAATCTATTCAATAAGAAAAGCAAATTAGTATATATTTTAAAAATTATATTTGTTTGCCTAAATATCTAAACTAAAAGTGAATAAAGATTACTACGAAACATGTCTTTTTTATTACTTTTCGCCATGCTTACATATTTTCTCCAGAGTGGAAAGGATACAAGAAAAACTTTTATTTCAAAGGCATACTACAAATTTAGCACAACCAGCGAGCTATCATAGCCATATAATTTTGATGAAGTTGAAAAGCTTGGAAGGCCGTTCCATAAGTCAGAGACACGGGAGCAGGCTCTCGGCGAGAAAGCCACTCTAATTGGAAGGGTTTTATTCTAGTAAGGGCGAAAAGTTATTAGACTACTGTGGAACAGATAATTGCCACATCAGCAAACTGATTATTTTTTCAAAGTCGTGCGCTTTTTGGCCATAACCTGTAAATCTTCGGCTTTTCTAAGAGTAAGTACTCTCATCTTCTCGACATCCATCATATCTCGAGTGACAGATTTCTCGAGCTCCCAATCAAAACAATGAAGCAATGAGCCTGAAATAAAATGTAACATCCGATGTGCGAGTGGAAGTCCCATACACATTCTTCGACCGGATCCGAAAGGAATGAACTCGTAATGTTGTCCTTTATAATCCATTTTTGAGCCCAGAAATCTCTCGGGGTTGAAACAATTGGGCTCGGCCCAATTATCTTCGTCTCTTCCAATGGCCCATGCATTGACAAAAACTTCAGTGTCTTTGGGTATGTCATAGCCCATGAACTTGGTGTCTTTGATTGCTTTTCTGGGTACTAAAAATGGAACTGGTGGATGCAATCTCAATGTTTCTTTGACCACAGCTTGCAAGTAATGGAGTTCATCTATGTGACTCTCTTCAAGCTTGTTGTTTGGTCCAACAACTCGGTTGAGCTCATCCTTAACCTTAGCCATACACTCTGGTTTGCAAAGCAACTCCGACATTACCCAATCGATGGTCACGCTAGTAGTATCTGCCCCGCCTACAAACAGTTCCTGCACCATTCATTCAATTATGGTGTTAAAAGTTTTCTTTTTCTGTTAGGGTTTAATGGGACCCAGTATCACCACTAGACTAGTTTTGCAATAAATGACCAAAATTTCGTAGTCGTATGCTGTAATTTGCCTGCACTTCCAATTCTTTTGTTTTTCTATTTTAATTTTGTAAATTGATCTTCATGCGCTTAAATGCATATCAGAGACGGAGGCACACAAAAACAAAATGAGTTCGAGAACTATATTAAACCCATAATTATGTGGTTGATTGATGACACCAAAGAAGAAAGGGTAATTTCTTATACCCTAATGGTAGTAATACAAGTTGCAAGAAACCCAAGGACGTGATAGGCTACTCAACAAAATTAACAATAGGATATGTGACATATCTTTATATATATATAGACACACACACACACAAAACGGTGCATTGCCTGCGGAGGGGGTGATGAGGGCTCGACTTTTAGTTCTGATTTCAAGTGCCCGTAGACCAAAATACTCTTAGTCAGATTTGACGCTTTTAATTTCTGATCATTTAATGAGGCTTAAGATTTACTAATGTTTATGTAAAAAGCAACAAATTTTAGTATACAAGGCAATCAAGTCTAATTATACAATCCAATTATTGAAATGGACATTTTAAAATGGATGCTATATGATGTAGGTAAAAATAAGTGAGGTAATACTTATTGCAAAAAATTTGCATGATAATCATGGTTAAAATAAGAGATTAGCTAGGCTTCACCATTTAGTAACATAGAGTTTACCAGGATAAATATATTGATAGTGTGCTCTGAGAAATCGGCTGGCTCCTCCTTTCCATCACCTTCGTAATCAAGCAAAACATCAAGAAAATCCTTGGGCCTATTTTGCTCAACCCTCATCTGCCTTTCCTCTTTGCGTTCTTGCACGAATCTGGAGGCAATTCCAATGGCCTCATCAAGGGCATTGTTCATTCTGCACCTCAAGCCTTGCAAGTCCAGGCGCCCTAGCCAAGGATAAGCGTCGGCTAAGTTGGGCACAGCTGAAAGCTCTAACATTCCTTTAATTGCCTTGCATAGCCCTGAAACATCCTTACAACTTGGATCCAACAAATTACGCGAAAAGATCATATTTCCTAGTATATTGAAAGATGTATAGAATAGGAGTTGTGGTACATGGATAGGCTTCAAGTTACGGGCCTCATTCTCTATCTGGAACAGCATTTGGTCCACGCATTTTCTTCTAATGGGTGCAGTCACATTAAGCCGCCTGCCCACTAGCATTTCCATGGTCCCTATCCGCCTAAGGACTCGCCAAGGTGTGCCATAAGGAGCTAAACTTAGCGAGCCCTTGTGAAAGTCACGGCATTTTGTGACATCAGGAACGAAACGATCAGCAAACTCGGCGTCATGGTTTTTGAAAAAATTTGCTGCTACATCTGCCGACAAGATCACAATGATATTAGAGGCACCCACTCGTAGCCCAACCACCGGACCATACTTTTCTTTCAGTGCCACCATCTCGCGATGGGGAAACTTGCTTAGTTCGAGCATGTTGCCAATCATCGGCCAGCCCCGTGGGCCGGGAGGGAAGTTGCGGGGCCTTTTCGGCCACAGAAAGTGAATTAAGAGCGAAAGGGTTAGAACAGTCCAGGAAAGGAAACTCCAGGAGATTTCCATTGGAACGGATGGGAATGGAGGGCGATGGAAGGCAAAATGTCATGGAGAAGACCTCGTTTTGCCTCTATTTATATGCGTTTTCATATTATATTAATGAAAAATGCATTTGAAATTCTCCTATGTGAAGATAAGAAATACTAATAATGCCTCTGCTAAAGAATTTAAGCAACATTTGGTAAAAGAGTATAGGAATAAGGAATAAGAATAAAATCAAAAGATGATATTTAGATTAATACTAAGAAAATTAACATTTTAAATTCATAAAATCTACAAGATCCAAGTAGATTGGTAGATTTTCTTGAAAACTCACTTCTCATTTTCAAATAACTATTTATTCTCATATTTACCTAAAATTACTCATTATTCTCTACTCTTACACACTTCCTTATCTTTTCACATTCTAAAAAAAAAAAAAAAAAAAACCCATAATCTGAATCCTTGATATGACAATACTTTTAGACTAATTTTTTTTTTTTTTAAAATAATCAATTCAAAATTTTATAAAGTTAGATTTTAAATTATAATAAGTGAAATCATGATTAATTTTACAAGATAGAGTTTAATGCAAATCCCATTCCCTTGTTTGAATTTTATTAGACCTTAAGTTTAACGTGACCGGATATATTAGTCAAGATATGACAGAAAGAATATTAAGATATGTTGTTAGCAATGTCCTTGATTTGTAAATATTTAACAATTTATAATTTTATATAATTTTATAAAAAATTATTTTGAAAATAAGTAGAATTTATTGAATAGCACCACTGTTTATTCCCGCGTGGAAGAATATTACGAGTACGTCAATCTCATGATATAGTGATCTCTCTCTTATTTTTTTATCCTCTACAGTATATTCACCTTGAGAGAGATTGTGAAGGTAATGAACACTTACTACAGGGAAACCAGGATGGCTCTCCAGTCATATTGGTCCCAGAAGTTCATTTTTTATAATATAAAATTTTATAAAAAATTAATTTTAAATTTATCTGTTAATGAGTAGAATTTATCTGAACAGAACTAGACCATTAATCGGTACTTGGAAAATTCTAAAGAGCCATCTCCATCACATTACGTAGTCAATGCATTCAGAGAATTGGTGATCCATTTATAAATAACACGAAAACACACAGGAGTACTACTACGGGGCCGGTCCAGGTGTTTAGATAAGAATGTGCTTCTTTTTCTTCTTGGCAATCCGTTGAATAATGTTACCCAGGGACAGTCCAATGAGTTATATCTCAAGTTGTACCATTCTCTTTCTCTTAGAATTTTCAATTTCGAGTCTCTCCTATTCATTATAATAATATGTGTAAAATGAGATTATAATTTTGGATTCCAAATGAAAGGCGTTACTATACTCAACCGGGTTAATATGCAATAGTATTATATGGAGCATGTTCATAATCTACAATAATATTGTTGAAATAAGATTATAATTTTACAATCCATATGAAGTGTGTAGCTGTGCTCAACTGGTCAATACACAAGGACATGATTTGGACAATGTTCACAGTCTACAATAATACGTCAAATGAAATTATAATTTTGTAGTCAGGCGTAGCTTATGCGTGTCCAAATGTTGCTAGTGATTAAACTGCCTTTCAACCCATATAGCTTGCCATTTTTGAATGCACCACAACCAACTACATGAATTTCCAAATTCGTCTGAACATCATAAGAAGAAAAAGATATAAAAAAAAAAAAGAAAGAAAGAGGAGACTTCTCGATCGAGGTATTTTTTTTAAAAAGAAAAAAAAAAAACAAGAACGTAAGGTGTTTTATACCAACACTTCAAAATTTTTATTAATCTAACATAATTTTAATCAAAATATTAATAATTTATTAAAAAATAAATATTTATAACTCAAAAAAACTTACAAGAAGTGCATCAAAATTGGGTGGTTGGGGCTATATATATATATATATATATATATATATATATATATATATGGGAGAGAGAAAGAGAGAGAGAGAGAGAGAGAGAGCAAAGAAACAATACCATCGGTAATTTACCTAGTAGGACGTTTTCAAACAAATTTTAAAATATAAACTTGTCTTAAGAAAGTATTAAATGACCAGGAACAATTTTTCTTAATGTGTTTATCTTATGTTTGCAGTTTCTTGAGCTATAGCAATACATACATACATACATGTATAGACAAACACACAGTACCAATATCTTATTGGTTCAGTAGTAAGAGCACTAAATTCTCTTAATAAAGTTTTCAAATTCGAATTTTTAGAATTAAAAAAAAAAGATGTTAGGAGAATTCGTTTCTTAATAGACTTGACAATTAACTCAAATTAGATTAGTCGAGACAATAAATGGTTATCGGATACTTGTCTATCAATCACCAAATATATATATATATATATATATATATATATAGTAGAGAAAATAACTAATTAAAATTCTCCCCTTATTTATGATTATGATAAAGAGTAAAAGGAAACTGTGCTTCATTCGCGATCTGAACATGGGAGCCAAGGTGGCATTGGACGCAATAGAGACAGACTAAACAAAATGCTATTTACAAAAATAAAAAAAAAAGGGGAATTTAATAACATCTCAGAAAAAAAAAATATGAATTTGTAAATCAATAATGAAAATTTTTGAAACAAATTCCAAAAAACAATTTAAGATTTCTATATAATTATTTCTTGCATGCTATATTAGATAACAATTATACATAATGAGAATCTTCTTTTCTTTTTCAACTTTTAAGAAATTAAATTTAATTCAATCTGTAATTTAATTTTGGACACGAAGCAAAAAAGTTCATTCATTTTGAGATGAAATGATTTAAATAATTCAGACATTTGAGTTCTTTTTTCAATTATTTCTGGGCGGAACGTTATATAATGTATTCAAAATGAAAGATGGAGAAAGAAAAAGTTTACTGTGAAAAATATGCTGAATTAAATCGGCAAAATTACTTTGACTAGCATATTTTATGTTTATTTTTAATAAATAGAATAATTTCATATAATTATCATAATTTACTTTTATAAGGAGCTGATAATAACGTGTGTGTGTATATGTGTAAAAGAAACACGCGGAGGAGTCGCATGAACGTGAATTCCTAATGGCTGTTTAAGTGAATTCGCACATCTTTTGTGTTTTTTATTTAACTTTTTTATATAGAAAAAAATTATAAAAAAAATAGTATCAATTAAATTAGTATTTATTATGTTATCATTAAGTATATCAAATAATAATTTATCTTTTTTTCCACTACTAATCCTTTTTTTTTGTTTTATAAAAAATACAACTAAATAGAATTGAAAAAAAAAAAAAAAAGTGAAAAGATTTTATCGCTTAAGGTGTCCTTAAAGACTCTTCCGCTGCTAATCTATTCGGACTCCTTAAAACTCTTTTAATGTGGTACATAAATTAGCACCCTTGCGTCTCCTTCAAGGATTAATTTTGGAACACTAATGGGTCACAGTGGCCTCCCTGTCAAAGTTGAAAAGTCGATATTGTGCATGAAGCCACAAACAAATCTCCCAAAATTCGTCTGTCAACAAGCCACCCGACGGGCGATCCCCCATGGATGGGCAGTGGGAGGAGGGATATAAGAGCAACTCTCCCCTCAAATTTTTATAAAAATTGATTCAAATTGATATTGCCCTTAAAAATAATACTTTGCCCCTTCAAAATTATAATTTGTCCTCTCAATAATTTACAAAATAATCTTACCCTCTATTTTAAAAATATATATACATATATATATTATTATTTTTTCTTACTACCTTGTCCTCCTCCTCTCTCTCTCTCTCTCTCTCTCAAAATATATTCTTTATTTTTTTTTATTTAATAATCTTTTCACATCTCTCCTATTACCAAGTTTTACTTTTATCACCAATTCAAATTGATCTTGTTTACAAGTTACAGCGACATGCTGGGTGGTCATGGAAGAGACGTGTATTTTTGAAATGCAATGTAAGAAAATTTCGACGATGAGGCTGTCAGCTGAACTTCTGATAAATAAATATTCTCACCCCTTGCTCAACGGCATTATAATGAAACTGAATATTGAATTTTTGGTGCTTTTTTTCTTATCAATTTTAGTTTTGAGAGGGAAGAAACAATGACTACTTGATCGACCAAGATAACATTATTTATGTTATATCAGATTTGTAAGAAGATCAGCAGGGGACCCAAAAGTCATTACCGCCCTCGTGAAAAATTCTCGAGTCCATTTTTCCATGCCACAATTTTTGACAAATTCGAATGCACCTGACCTGACCACGTGTTTTTCTTTTTGGGGTATTTCTCTTAGTTTGCGTAAGCCCTTGACTAGTGGTATTCATCTAGAATTATTCTGGTTTGGCATGTAAGGAAATTCTTGAGCCCTTAAAAGAACCATGTTATACACCATTTTTAATGGAGGAAAAATAGTTAAATAACAAATATTTGAGCAGATTATGACGAGAGAAGAAGGGAAATTGTTTTTGTTGTGAATAAAGTAAAGAACAAATAAAAGGTTAGGATTTGTTTTTTTCTTTTTAATATAAAAAAACTCAAACTTAAAACTTTTATAAAGAGATAAAAATGGTACCGGTTAACCCATTGGAGTGAGTGACGTTGCTCACAAAGAAGATTGGAAATTTGGAATTCATTCTCATAGATTCCTCACAAAGAATTGAAAACAGAAAAACAAAATGTTGAAATAATAATAACAGATAATCATTAACAAGCATAATTTAATTTTAAAAAAATTGTTTAAAAATTACAATACTCTATATTTTCGATCTAAATTTTAACTCAAATAATTTAGAAAATTAATTTTAATTGTTAAGTTAGCCTGCCAATTGTTCATTTTCAAAACCGATTCCTCTTGGGGCGGCCTAATCTCTAATAATTTGGGCTTGACAAGTACAAGTGATGGATGCAGATGGGAGTTAAATTGCGATCAAATCATTACATTGAATTGAAGGGTCGGGCCGTGTCGTGTCTAGTGAAAAGGACATCACGTAGAATAGTCATTGGATTAATGCCACCTATTGTAATTGGTATATATTTTAATATATAATTTAGACACATTCACTGCAAAATCCGAAATTATCCTCAGATTTAAAACCGCAAAATAAAAAGACCTGAGTGCCCCAAGAATCTGGCCGGTTGCTTCATTTCTTTAAAGCTCTCAAAGGTAATCACGCTGAACGGATATTTAATGATCAATTTTTTAATCAAAAAAGTTTTGAAGACCCTTCATCAGTCGAGCAACCAATCGATAGCTAACGATTCCAATGATCCTAAAGAAAGACCAAAATATCTTCCGTCCCTCATGACGAACAGTATCTTAAGAATCTTTCAATTAAGAAAAAGTTCTATCTAGAATACTAAAGTTTTCAAAAGATGAGGATCGCAATTGATTCGAAATATGGAATCCCCAAAATTTTCAGATCGACTCGATAAGGAAGATAGGTTTGAAGCACTGCAGTGGCGTACGACTCTCACAAGTATAAAACATCTCAAAACCCTTCAAGACAGGTACGCTCTCTCGGCCTTACACATTAGGCATCCTAATCACCGGGAATTACTCCCTCGAGCTCTCAGTCTGTTTTCATTTTATACGAAAACCGCTCTTTCTGACTTGAACATCAGAGTCTCCCCGTCGGAGCACCCTCTAGCGGTTTTTGCATGTATCATATCTATTTGACGGCAATTGTTCGGGTTAACGAAGAGCCAGTATCTATGGAGTCATAACCCACATTCAATAGATTGGTGCCTTCTGTGGGAACATACTAGAGCAACTTCTGCTGATAACCATATTTTCAAGAACTAGAACATCCTCAAAAGCCACCCCTATTGTAAAAAGGCGCACTGCCACATTTTCTGAGGCCGCACCTCCTGTAGCACCTGATCACTTTGCTCACGATCAAGCGGCCTCCCTTTGCCCACCTCATCAGGAACAAACCTTACAACCTAGAGTTCCCGACCAACCGATCGTGGCCCCTATTCTGGAACGAGTCAGCAGCCCCCAAGCCCGAAGGCCAATCCTCTGTAGTGGGATCTAGGCATCCCCAGCGATGACCGTCACCCCCAGGCCCGAAACATCTGAAAACTCCCAACCA
Source organism: Dillenia turbinata (assembly GCA_037126225.1). Classification (NCBI taxonomy): domain Eukaryota; kingdom Viridiplantae; phylum Streptophyta; class Magnoliopsida; order Dilleniales; family Dilleniaceae; genus Dillenia; species Dillenia turbinata. Next base: position 6,724,833 of record JBAMMX010000003.1, on the reverse strand, counting down.
GTCCCCGATGATTTTCGAAAACAGGTTGAGCAACTGGTTGCCGATGAATTTAGGCGGATCAATCCCTAGGGAGACCAAATCCCCTCTTACACTCATGTTTCACCTTTTGATCCCAAGATTTCTTCAGAGTCTATGCCCTACAACGTACTCCTGCCCTCTATGGAGAGATACAATGGGACAACGGATCCCCGGTATCATGTGGCCCATTTCGTAACTGTGATGATCTCCAGAGACATGTCTTACGTGGCCATGTGTAAACAATTTCCCACCACTTTTTTGGGAAATGCACTTACTTAGTTCAATTCTCTTCCGCCATCGAGTATAAAAACTTTATCCCAACTACGCGAGCAGTTTGAGTCACACTTCGTAATAAACAGAGGGGTCAAAAGGAAGTCCACTACCCTATTATCACTACACCAGAAGGAAAAAGAATCACTAAGTAATTTTCTAGAAAGATTCAAAGTAGAGATGATTAGGGTTCCATTTTTGAACCATTTGATCGCGTTGGCTGCACTATTAACAGGGCTACGACCTTTCGGCATGAAAGTGTCAATCACGAAGAAACCCTTTACTACTATTCAAAAATTTTATGTCCGAGCTGAAAAATATATCGCCGCTGAAGAGGCCGAGGCGTTCGACCAGAAGGGGGATCAATCCATTAGAAATGAGCGCAACCGATGGCCCAGAAGGTCTCCACCAAGAAAGAACCGAACGAGTCATCCTCCTCCACGGAGGTATAATAACTACATTCTACTAAATGAGACCCATGGCCGGGTTTTAGCTTTAATCAAAGACAAGCCGTACATCCGATGGCCCCCACGGTCGACTGAGGACGACTCCAACAAGGACAAAGCGAAATACTGTCACTTCCACCGGGATTACGGTCATACAACAGACAACTGCAAAAAGCTAAAGGATCAACTGGTATTCCCAGTACATGATAGGAGATTACAAGAATTCATCATAAAAAAGGGAAAGAGATCTCCCCACGACGCGACCTGGCGGAGGAACAGTAGACCGCCCGACCCCAGGCCAACAGGGGAGATGGAATAATTCTCCATATCCAAGATAATTTATCGGGGAATGAGGAGGGGCGCCTGATCACACCGATCTTTTACTACCCGAAAACACTTTCTTTTGTGCCACAGGAAATCCTAGTGACAAGCGCTGATAAATGACAAAGGAAAAAAAAGCTCATCATCGGTTTTACGGATGAGGATCTACTCGGGGTAGACTCAAGCCGAAACGACCTCCTCGTGATAACCGCCAAGATTGGGCAATACGAAATTAGAAGAATTTTCGTCGATCAGGGGATAGGCTGCAACCTCTTATACTGTGACTCCTTTGGACGAATGAGGTTTACTTCTGCTGATCTCCAGCCCCACGTAGGCCCAGTCAAAGGGCTTTCAGGCTAATGGATATACCCCGAGGGTATTATTTCTCTTCTGGTTACCCTTGGAGCACCTTCTAATCATGCAACAACCTACGTCGTATTCAATGTGGTGGATCTTTTTTCTCCTTATAATGTTATCCTGGGCAGGCCGGGTCTGAACGCCTTGGAAGTTTTGCCCAACACTAAGTATATGAAGATCAAGTTTAGAACGCCGTCAGAGATCGGGACATTATCATGCGATCAGAAGTCTTCGACTTCTGCTCCTAAGTAGTTATTAGATTTTACTATTAGTGGTTTTTCTTCTGGACCGTGGGGGTATTTCTCGGATCATTGAAGCAATCAGCTTAATGGATTTTTTCTGCAAGCCCACGCCTAGTCTCTGACATTCGGAGGGCCTTAGTTACCCAGCTGCTATCGTTCGTACGCATCGTCAATAGGGGATGGAACTTCCCGAATAGGTAGACGCGGCCCATCTACTTAAAGCTTTCATATCGTTCGGAGAGCCTTAGTCGCCTAACTCCTATCGTTCGTACGCATCGTCAATATGGGATAGAATTCTCTGAATGACCCATCTACTTAAAGGTTTCCTATCATTCGGAGAACCTTAGTCGCCCAACTCCTATCGTTCGTATGCGTCATGAATAAGGGATAGAATTCCCAGGATGGGTGGACATGACCCATCTACTTAAAGGTTTCCTATTGTTCGAAGGGCCTTAGTCGTCCAACTCGTATCGTTCGTACGTATCGTCAATAGGGGATGGAATTTCCCGGACGGATAGACACGACTCATCTACTTAAAGGTTTTCTATCGTTCGGAGGGCCTTAATCGCTCAGCTCCTATCGTTCGTACACGTCGTCAATGGGAATGGAACTCCTTAGATGGGCGGACGCGGCCCATCTACTTAAAAATTTCCTATGGTTCAGAGGGTCTTAGTCACCCAGTTTCTATCGTTCGTACGCGTCGTCAATAGGGGATGGAACTCTCAGGACGGATGGATGCGACCCATCTACTTAAATATTTCCTATCGTTCGAAGGGTCTAAGTCGCTCAACTCCTATTATTCGTACGCATCGGAACTCCCCGGACGGATGGACACAGCTCATCTACCTAAAGATTTCCTATCGGTCGAATGGCTTAAGTTGCCTAACTCCTGTTGTTCATATGTGTTGAATGAACAAAAGTCCCTTACTAGAGGGGAAGCCAAAGTTACTGATTAGCGCAACAAGAGTTACAATCGAAAGTAACGAAATGACCTCTATTAATGAAAAAGCAAAAATTTCTTATTGAGTAGGCAAACGTCACTAAGGACCAAGTTCCAAACGAAAATTATACAGCCGGACTCCGAGCATCTACCGCTTCCTCGACCAGGGGAAGAGCTTCACTTAAACCCATACAGCGGATTATCTCTTCGGCGCATTGTAATCTCTCAGACAATTTGTGTTGGAAGTCTTTTTTTATAGTAGCACCCTTTGCACGAGACTTCTCAAACTCAATTGTCCCGCGTTCCGCCATTCGAAAAGACTCCTCAAGAAGTTTGGCCTGTTTTCGGTCGATTGAAGACATACTTTCAATCGCTCACATTGTCCTTGATATTGGGCTAACTCTGATCGGAGTTTCTTTAGCTCTTCCTCCTTTTGATTGAGCAGTGTATCAAGAGTGTTTTCAACCATCGTGATCTCTTTCTCCCGAGCAGGAATTTTCTCCTGTGCTTGAGCCGAACGAGTTAGCTCAGTCAGATGCCCCCTTCAAGTGATGTATCATCTGTTTTCCCTGCCATTCCTGAAATTCGACAAGAGCCATGGTCTAAAAGGAAAAACTTGAGTCAATAGAAATAAGAATGAGAAAGAACTGAACAATTATGGAGAAGAGAGTACCATTAATCTTAAGGACTTGAGAGCCCTGCTGACTTGCTCGTAGGACATCCTGTGGAAGTCGAACTCGCACCGATGGAAATCAAACTGGTTGGCTATGCGATCCGCCTCTACCAGATCTATGTAACTATATTGTATATCTCCAGCGCAAACGGCGACGGTTTCACGTTTCTTTGAGCCCTTCCTACCATCAAAAGACCAAATGGGGATGATATACGGAGACACCACTCCTTCAAAAATTTTATGTTTTCCCTTGCGCATAGGACAAACCGGAACAGTAGAGGAGGGCCTCGTTATCTTGCCTCTCGCTGCTCTGGGAACGCTCTCCCCCATAGTAGTATCAGACGAAGGATCATCTCTTGATCCTCTTAATATGCCCACATCAACACTCACCTCACTCGATAGAATGCCTTTGTTTAAAACGACAGTCTCCCTTGGTGCGCCTACGGCTAAAACTAAACAATCAGGCAAAATCATCAACGCAGACGAGAGAGAGGAAATCGTCCTCCTCTTCACTGAAGGAGATGGTGACTCTAGAAGGGTCTCAGACGTCCCGGTAGAAGATCCCTGAAGGGTCTTAGCCGCCCCGATGTCCTTCTAAAGGAACCTCTTCACACCTGGTCGAACCAGCTTGTCAATGGTAATATTCTCTAATACAACGTCGTTAAGAGAATTTAGGGAGTCAACTAACCCGATTCTCTCTCTCTCCAACAGAAATGGCCTGTCAATTTTCTTTTTTTCACCAATCAATAAGCCGGCCAAATACAGCATCCGATCATCCAGTAGAGACCCGACCCATATACTTCGACCAGTGGACTTGCAATAACCACCGACCGATTGAATGAAGCGACCATGCTTTGATACGATTGGAGGCTTCAACCCCAAAGAAGGCACCCCATCAGTTTCAGGCAGTCGGGGCAAACGATCCTTATTTAGAAATTCAACATAAAAGAACTTTTTTGTCCAGTTCTTATCGATAGACTCTTTGTAGCAAAACTTCCAACTGGACTCAGGTCGATTCTGTAACTTGTACCACTCCTTGGTTGAGCGGCTGCCTCCACATCTCATCAAAATAAAGATGGATGACAGAATGTCAAAGTCGAAACGAAGGCGAAAAAATCCTAACAGGGAAGACACTGCAACCACCAAACGCTAAGCACTCGGGATCAAAAGGGTCGGAAATATATTCCAACGACATAACACTTCTGCGAAAAGACCCGTATACGGAACTTTTAGTCCGTACTTAACCGATTGTAGGTATATCGGCACACAACTATCTGACGCCGTATTAACCCTATCAACCTCTATTGCATACACCAGGGCATAGTCATCTCCCAACAGCATTTTTGTTTGCACTTCTTAAAACTCTTTCAGGGACATAATACTTACAATGTCACTAATACTCGGAAAAGTCTGAGAAGCGGACGTTTTCACCATTATTTTCAAAGATGGTTTCTCCTATGGGTCTCAGAAGGGGGATTGGAAAAGCAACAAGGAGGGAAACTGAGATAGTAGTATGTATAAACCCTTATGAAATGTACAGAAGACGATTTACGAAAATCGAAACGATAGGAGTCACATTAAAAAGTTTTACGCCTTTTTTCAGCAATAATTACTCATGGCGCCTCTTTACCAAGAAGGCCATGAGTTGGGAGCAAATGATGGGACGTAACCCTAAACCCGATCCGATGAGTCAACTTTGGAATGACCCCCACGGAAAGCCCATGAAGGATAGCTACCAATCGAGGTTCAAATGCGATTATTTACCGAAGGGTTTTAGTCGCCTAGGTCTCCTTAACGATAGGGTCTTAATCGTCCCGTCAACCAAATGTGATTCATCAAGTGAAGATAACCTCCCTGATTGGGCATTTAATGGTCGGCTCCTCAACCAAAAGAGCCCTAAAAACCCTTCATCGGTCGAACGACTGATCGATAGCTGACGATTCCAACGATCTTAAAGGAAGACCAAAATATCTTTCGTCCCTCACAACGAACAACATCGTGAGGATCTTTCAGTTAAAGAAAAATTCCTTCCAGAATATGAAAGTTTCCAAAAGATGAGAATCACAGTTGATTCGAAAATATTGAATCCCAAAAATTTTAAGATCGGCTCGATAAGGAAGGTAGAGTTGAAGCACTGCAACGGCGTACGACTTTCACAGATATAAAACATTTCAAAACTCTCTAAAACAGATACGCTATCTCGGCTTTACACATTAGGCATCCTAATCAACGGGAATTACTCTCTCGAGCTCTCAATCTGTTTTCCTTTCATACGAAAACCACTCTTTCTGATTTGAGTGTCACAGTCTCCCCGTCGGAGCACTTTCTGACGATTTTTGTAGGTATCACGTCTCTTTGACGGCAATTACTCGGATCAACGAAGAGTTGGTATCTATGGAGTCATAACCAATCTTCAACACAAATATCTACACACTGGATCAATTAGACATTAATAGCTCCCGGTGGATCATCTTTCCTCACAAAAATTTCCTATCCAATCCATCTCTATTCATAGGCTTTTCAAGCTTCTAATCAAAGCCATGAAACAATAAACCAGCAACAAAATGCAATATTCTATATGCCAGTGGAATGCCCGAACACATTCCCCGACCAGCACCAAATGGAACAAATTCAAACTGTTGTGCTCACGAGTCCAAAAACCTTTCGGGCTTGAAATTGCTGGGCTCGGCCCAAGTCTCACCATCACGTCCAATCGCCCAAGCATCTATCAAAACTTGGGTGTCTTCAGGTATGTCATGGTCTTTGAAGTTGGCGTCCTTGATTGCTCTTCTTGGAACTAAAAATGGAAATGGCGTATGCAATTTTCGGATGGAGTTTGATTAAAGGGTATAAAAATTATATAAATTGTTTGTGTTAATGTAGTGGGCACTAAGATTTGGGAATAAAATCTAAAAGATATGAATTCCGTGAAATCTGAATAAATCGATGGGTTTAAATCCATCGATGAAACCAAGAAAAAAATTGGCCATTTTGCCCTTCCACCCTCTATCAATCTCATTGCTGCCATTGCTGTTGCCGCCACTACCATTGCCGCCACTGCCGTCAATCTTGTCACCGTCAATCGCTCTCTCTCCCGCCATGACACATCTCCGCCAACACCACCACCATTGTCGGTGGAGGATTTCGATGGCCACCTCTTCCTCTAGATCTAATCTCCTTCCTCTTCCCTCGTCTTCCTCCTTCACCCGTTCCTGCCCTTTCTTTTCTCCAAAACCTTCTCAGACGATGATGGGTTCCTCTTCCCTTATGTTCCTTCTCGAAAAAGGTTGCTGCCATCAATCTTCCTTTATCTTATCTTTCTCATTTTTTAAATCAATTATGGGTTTTTTTTATCAATTATTATGGGTTCTTTAATATGGGTTCGATTATCAATGGAGGTTGCTGCCGCTTGTTATCAATTATGAGTTTTTTATCGATTATGGATTTTACCCAAATAATATTTGTAATATTTACACATATCTTCATCAAAATTACAATTTTTTGATCGCCTCACAATTATTTTATCATTCAAGGACTCAGATAAATGTGTGTATATTATACATACATACATGTATATTAGTAAAATATCATAGTCATAGGCATAAATTAATGAGAGAAGTGTAATAGTCACGCTCATTTCACAAATATCTACGTTATATATAACTACAATTTATGATATATAAAAACTTATCGACACTAAATTTTCTTCGCTTTTTAAACATTTTTTATTTTCAAAATGTTTCAAATTACTAAATTAAATAACATTTATATAAAAATCTTTATATTTTTTATATTTATACATTTTCATATTTAATAAATTATTTACTTAATTAATTATATTTTTTATTTTATATTAATTTTCTTATGATTAATAATTATATATTTGATCATTTTAAATTATTATTATAAAATATAAATATTTTATTATTTTCATAACACAATTAATATTTACATTATTTTCATTTTCTTTGTTTTTACAAATAGCCATTTTTTCATATTGTTTTGTATCCATATCTATTTCTGTTTTCTTATTTCTTTTTCCATGTATCCTAGTTTATAACCTCCTTAGCATAATTTTAAAAAATTTAAATATTGTTGTATATGTATAGAAAAGTGCATTACTTTTTTATTGTTTACACTACTAATATTTAGAATCATATTTTGATTAATTTAGTTCAAAACTTACAGTAACTTATTTTGAGGAGTTATTCTCATAATATAATCTTTTCTATTTTCAAAATTTAAATTCAAAATATTAATTAAAAAGTTTAAAATCATATTTTATTAGACGGACTATCTGTCATATTACCGGCCAATTACGCTGAATTACTTTTTAAACCGGTGCTTTACGTGGGAGCTTCGATGAGTGATCCATCAAGGGCCCCCTCAAACTGGGCCGACGTCAGGCCCGTCCGACTATGTACCCAATGGACTATCAAACACATGAAATTATTCTCCAGGTTATGCTCAATTCATCATAAATTGATTTTTTTTTTTTTTTTTTTTTTTTTTTTTTTTATTTACATAGAGATTTGTAAATCAGATATTGCAGACAAGAAGATCCATTTCTTCGAATGGAATCATCTCTATTATTATTATTATTATTATTATTCAATATTTCTGTGTTTTCTTTTTTCTTTTTATAAATTTAGCATTGATAATTTTGTTCTATTAATTTTATTGCCTTAACAACATTTTCTGTTATTAATTTAATCGGTAGTAGATATATCTTTTTCTAAAATAATTTTATTATTTAATTATTAGTATTTTTATAAGAATTTAAATACTGCCACAAAATTTGCATACTGTGCTTGCTTAATACGAATGGTTTATGAGTAATCAATGAGCTTGTTTGTCGAGTTTGATTTGTAGGCTATTATTGGGTACTCAGTGAGTTTGTCGGGAAGAAAAGGTTTACTTTTAAAAGTGGTTGAATTTTCTACGGACTAGAGACATGCAAAGACAGCAAGGCTAGCAACGTGGGAGGAGGTAAACTGCTGATGCTACTGGGGCTGGGGCTAGCACATATCCAAAGGTAAACTCGAGTATTTTTCATTCGTTTGCAAAAGTTTGGGGATTCTTACTTCTTATATTTTGTTTCTTATTCTTGGGCTCTATAGTTTATATTGTAAATGTCTATGCAATCGTTTTCTCAACCTGATTTGAATATATATATATATATATATATGAAAGATGAAAAATAAATAATTAGAGAACTGAAAAAATGGGGATAAAAACCCGAATAGTGCTGTAGTGAGGCTAGACACTAAAATGCCTACACATTTCCGTCTTCCAGATCTAACGGAATCAACTCAACATGCTCCACTTTGTAATTTATATTTGTGCCTATGAACCTCTCCGGCAAAAAGCTCCGACTCTAAGGTTCATCCCTATCTTTCTGGGTCCCTTCCGATTTGCCCACGCGTTCACAAGTACTTGAGTGCTTTTTTGGTATGTGATATACCATATAGTTGGTATCCTGTAATGCATTTCAAAGGACCAATAAAGGGCCTGGAGGATGTTGACTTAAAGAGTTTTCTTCGATGTCGCCTGCAGGTACCTGCAGGTACCACCAAATATGGTGCCATGAAAAAGAGAATACGAAGCATGCTCACTTCACCTAAAATCAACTTGCCTTTGAAGCTCTGCCTCTTCTTCGATTTGCTAGATCACATCATCTATGCACTTCTTTCTAACTAAAGATGTGCTTTTTAATCCCTGTTAATCAAGAGCTCTGGAGAGCACATCCTCCTAATGAAAGCTAGGGACCCCCGGTTGTAGCCGTGGACTGTGGCTGTCAAAAAGTTTTATTTGTTTTTAGGAAGGTGGAATTCTGGGATCTATTAATATTTTATTGCTCGTCCAGCCTTTAGTTTCTTTCTCCTTTGTATTTTAATCCTTTTTTCACCTTTCTATTTCATCTCACTCTCTCTTGCTGCTTTATAGGCGCGGGCGTCCCCCTTTTACTTCTCTCCCCTCAATGAATCCCCCATTTAAAAGGATGAAACTATGCACGTGGAGTTTTATACTCTGACGTCTTGTTTTTTCGCAAAAGAAAATATTATTTTTCTGGGTAGGAATGTCAATATCCTATTCGATCCGACGGATATTCGAAAAATTCGATCCGACGGATCGGGTTTTTTTCTTCAAAAATCGGATTATGGTCGGGTTAAGGTCGGGTTTTAATGTTAAAGTAATTGGATCGGTTCGGGTTTGGATTGATGTTATAAATAATGCGATTCGATCCTATCCGATAATAATTTATAATAAAATAAAATTTAATTTTAATATGATATTATTAAATAAAATAAAATAAAAATTTAGAGTTTGTTATAATTTATAAATTTCATTTTTATTTTTTAAAAAATATTATTAAATTAAAAAATGTATTAGATTATAGTTTAGATCGGGTATGTATCGGGTATGTATCAGGTATGGGTTGGGTTAAGTTCGGATCAAATCAGTTTTTTAAAGATATGTAGTAGTTCGGGTCGGATCGGATTTTTTAAAAAAACCGTAGGGTCAGATATGGTTTTTGATTTTTTAACCCGAATCAGATTAGGGTCGGATATAGATATTATAATTAACATTTATGATCAGATATGATATTAGTATAACCCGAATCATAATCGATCCATTGTCATCCATATTTCAGGGTGATGTTGCCCATGTGAAACTCCACATATTATTAATTTTCTGAAACATGCCCGTATTTCCCCTGACCTAGAAGAAAAGCTTTTGAATAATTGTGGTTTGTTCAACTAAGCGGGGACATTTTCCTCCATTACCTCGGCTGTGCGTTTGCTAGTATTCTTATAGGTGTTTATGGGTTCATAAATATGCTCAAAAATAATAACCAAAAATATCTACACTAAAAAAATTTTGAATGTAATTCTCAACCATTAAATTTTTCACGTCCTTAAAATGGACAACATGATGGTGGGTTATTAAATGATGGGTTCGATGTTTCACATGGTGGTTCACCATTGTGACCCCTCGCTGTCTATATTTTGTGAATTATGGTGGGCTATTAAAAAATATCTAATTCTCTATTTAGGATATCCTGGTGGCTGGTTTTATACTCGAACTCCACCTTCTACATTGACGTAACAGCCCAAGCCCTGCTAGTTGGACCAATATTTGGCTCAGAAAAGTGGTAATTTTGTAATTTGAAATGAGATTATTTAGATGCAGTCAATATAAGTCATTAGGGACATAAATATATATATATATATGTGTGTGTGTGTGTGTGTATGTATATATCTATTTGAACATACACATGGTCACCATCTAAATAAAATGATATCATTAGACACTTGATCTTAGTCGAAAGGCTATTATTAGATACACTTCTATAAGAACTTGTATTAAAAAATAATTAAATAATCATTTTTTGTCTCTAATATATGTGGAACACAACACCTGGTTCTGCGTGGTGGGATAGTGGAAACAATATTATTAAGATTCACAAAACCATGTCTCGTCATTAGAATATGGGAGAACCTCAAATAAAATTGAATGATCAATCATAATATAAAATCATTCTTCTTTTAATTTCATCCTGCTTTGTTGGTTTGGTTGCCATTTTCCTTTCTACTTCCCTCGCGTCTAGATTTCCATGTGCTGCCATCAAGAGATTTCACAACATTTTCCAAATGAAGCCTAACAAATACACCCATGCCAACATAACAAATCCAACATTATTTATTATTTTTTTTCACCAAATCTTAAAATTAACTTAGTCTAAATTTTTGTTGATCATATTTTTATTATATCTCTATTTTTTTCAATTTGGTTCAACTACATTTTCTCAAACTTGGAAATCAATTGTATGATGATATTAATTATCAACAAAATTATGTCTTTTTTTTTTAAAAAAAAAAAACAAAAACAAAAAGGACATCCTAATTGGATCGAATGGGATGACAGATTATCATTCTAAATCTGTAAGAACAAAATTTTAATAAATCACACATCATGTTATACTAGTCCTTCTAACTCTTTAAGAGATTTATTTAAAAAATTAGCAATATAAGAAATTCGCGATATAAGAAATTAATTGTATGATAATATCACTTGTCAACAAAATTATGTCTGTTTTTAAGAAAATTTTTGTGTGCAACTAATTTGGGTAGAAACAAACCTTACCAATATAAATACATTGATGGTGTGGTCGGAAAGTTTTGTTAGCCCCCTTCCTTGGATCACCTTCAAACTCCAACAACACATCAAGAAAATCTTTAGTTCTGTTCGCTTGAACCCCTTTCTGACACTCCTCTACACGTTCCTTCACAAACCCTGACACGATCTTAAGGGCACAGCCAATGTCACGGTCCATTTACCCCCTCAACCCTTGCAGGTCGAACTGCCTTGGCCATGGAAAAATGTCCGATAAATTAGCATGACCCACCCATTCCGTTAGACCCCTCATGACATCAAAAAATTCTGTGCCCTCTTTAGACTTGGTGTCTAATAAATCACGTGACAACATTAAATTCCCTAGCAAATTGAACGTGGCTAAAAAAATAAAACGAGCAACCTCAACTGTGCGGGCTTCGCTCGCCTCCTCTTCCGGCCAGAACAACATTTGGTCCCCGCACTTTTGTCTAATGGGTGCACTCTCATTGATCCGCTTAGCCACCAACATATCGACCGTGCACAAGCGCCTTAAGGTCCGCCAACTCGGCCCGTAAGGGGCCAAGCTCAATGAGTGCTTGTCGAAGTCATGGGACTTCATGGTATCAATTATGGTTCGCTCGGAAAAGTTCAAATAATGGTTCTTGAAGAACTGGGTCATGGCCTGAGCAGAGAGAATCGCCATGGTCCGGATTGACCCAAACTGCAGCCCGACCACCGGCCCGTACTTTTGTCTTAGTGTGGCAAGGTTTCTGTGCGGCATTTTGCCAACATCAAACATGTTGCCTATCAAGGGCAAGCCCGGTGGACCAGGTGGGAAGTTGGCGGGCCTTCTATGGCGGAGGATGTAAATTAGGAAAGGAGAGAAGCAAATTATGGCCCAAACTGTGAAATCCCCTCCATAGAGAGAGAGAGTGGTGTTTTGCTTTCAACTCTAGCACAGTGAAATTTACAAGTGTTTAAGATTTGAGTATAGTATTGCCTATAGTTATAATAAATTGCAGTTAAAAGCCTTTTGGAAGAAGCTGAACTTTGCAAATTGCGGTTCCCTAGGCTCACGTTTTTTCCTTTTCATATAAACATCTTCTTAATTGGAATTGAACAAAATCTCACTCTCCGAGAAAAAGAAAGGGCTACAAGGAATAGGGCAATAACACAAAAAATAATTTAAGACTGCCTAGAGAAATGCTAAAGTTACGAATACAACTGGAGAGACCCCCCGCGGGGGGAGGGGGGGGGGAGAGAGAGAGAGAGAGAGAGAGAGAGAGAGAGAGTGAGAGAGAGAACTTAGGAGGCTGAATAAATTAATAGATAAACATTGGTATTTATATCCGAAGCTATAATATTTTAATGTACTATCAACTTGCAAATTATTCAACTAACAATAAATGCAATAACCAAAAAAATTATTAAAAGAGAAGTTTGTACAATCAATTATTTTGAAAGTTAGTTTAGGTAGTGAAATACTTCATTATCAGCTTTTAATTGGTTTAATAATTGAAAACTAATATTTTTTTAAAAAAAAAATTAAATTTAAGTTTTATATATAAAAAAAAGTACTATTAAAAGAATTTTATTTCTTAACTATTCAATTCGATTTAAATCAAATTTAATCAAATTTAAAATAGTGATCACTGATAATTTATTACAAAAAGTAAAATACATCATTAAAAAGCTATAAGTGGGAATTATATTATATTAATAGTACAAAGAACATATTTTCTAAACTTGTGTGTTAAGACCTGGAAATATGGGTGTAATAGGTGGTTGGTGTTCAACGGCCGGTCCAAGTGTCATGCCAATCAGGGCGGATAAAAAAAAAAAAAAAAAAAAATCCATACATGTAATAGTTTTATTCTATTACTATTCATAAAATTTATTATTATTAAATTATTATTCAATAATTAATATTTTTTAAAAAATAAAATAATAATTAATTATTATTAAATAATAATTTAAAATTTTAAAATAATAAAATAATTATTAATTATAAATAATGATTTAAAAATCTCATAAATATCGATATCGAAACAATTAAAGATTTAATTAAATTATTAATATTCGGTCATTATATTATATTTGATTAAATTCAATTCGAATTGGATTAAATTTTTATGGAAAAAAATTTTTTAATACTTATTTTCGTTTTACATGAAAATTAAATTTATTATATTATTTAAAAGGTATGGGTGTCCAATGTTTTGAACAAGGTGACATTTACCTTCTACCAAAGTAATTGACCGGACACTCCATTTTCCAAATTAGTGTGAGAAAATCAATTTTTCTTTTTTTTTTCTTTTTAATGAAACCGGAACTGAATTTTGGAAAGTAAATTTTTGTTTTTACACAAAAACCAAAGGTACTTTAATCCATAATTAAGGTAAGGGGTTATAAACTCAAATGACAAATGAATTACCAGAGTTTTAATTTCTTTAAATCCCAAGATAGGCGGTTCAAACCCTTTTTATTTTTTTAATTATAAAAATAAAGAATTAAATATATGATATATTATAATTATGAGAATGATAATATATATTTTTTTCGTTTAGTGATATGAATTTATTGACTAAATATATTTTGATAAAAATATTTTTACGATAAATATTTAATTTAAAGAGTTATATAAAAAAATAAATCAACCTAAACCAAAATTCTACGTATAAAACTTAAGTTTAAACAAAATTTAAACACAAAACAATCTAAATTAATATAACTAAATCGGTTTAATGAATTGAAAAATAAAACAGTCTAGTCGACTAATTAAAGAGATGGGAGAATTGAAATTTTAGTTTCAAACGGTTAAAATCGGAATCGAAATCGAAATCATTGGTAAACGGTTTGGTTTTAATTCCGATGGATGATGAACAGGAACCGCTGGTTTTGAGATTAGAACCGAATCGTGAAAAACCAAAACTAGAACTTTCAGTAAATAATTCGATTATGATTTTCATAGATGATGAACCGGAATCTGTAGTTCCAAAGCTGAAACCGACTGTTCCGGTATGGTGATCACCCCTACTGGTGGTTATCCCGCCACCGCCCAGCTGTATCAATCTTTATTCCGATATGTGGTATAAGCCTACGAATATCCTTTTGACTCATTCAAATGTTTTTGAATTTAGAATGATGCGAGAAATAATTTTTTTTAATATAAATCATAAAATATGCTATAATAACTAAATGAAGAATCTATTCAATAATAAAAGCAAATCAGTATATATTTGAAAAATTATATTTGTTTGCGTAAATATCTAAATTAAAAGTGAAAAAAGATTACTACGAAACATGTCTTTTTTATTACTTTTCACCATGCTTACATATTTTCCCCAGAGTGGAAAGGATACAAGAAAAAATTTTATTTCAAAGGCATACTACAAATTTAGCACGACCAACGAGCTATTATAGCTATATAATTTTGATGAAGCTGAAAATCTTGGACGGCCGTTCCATAAATCATAGACACAGGAGAAGGTTCTCGGCTAGAGAAGAGAACCAAGCTTATTGGAAGGGTTTTATTCTACTAAGGCCAAAAGGTTATTAGACTACTGTGGAACAGATTATTGCCACATCAGCAAAATGATAGAAACGATTATTATTTCTAACTCGTACGCTTTTTGGCCATAACCTGTAAAGCTTCAGCTTTTCTAACAGCAACTCCCATCTTCTCGACATCCATCATATCTCGAGTGACGGATTTCTGGAGCTCCCAATCAAAACAATGAAGCAATGAGCCTGAAATTAAATGTAGCATCCGATGTGCGAGTGGAAGTCCCATACACATTCTTCGACCGGATCCGAAAGGAATGAACTCGTAGTGTTGTCCTTTGTAATCCATTTTTGAGCCCAGAAATCTCTCGGGATTGAAACAATTGGGCTCGGCCCAATTATCCTCGTCTCTTCCAATGCCCCATGCATTGACAAAAACTTCAGTGTCTTTGGGTATGTCATAGCCCATGAACTTGGCGTCTTTGATTGCTTTTCTGGGTACTAAAAATGGAACTGGAGGATGCAACCTTAATGTTTCTTTGACCACAGCTTGCAAGTAATGAAGTTCATCTATGTGACTCTCTTCAAGCTTGTTGTTTGGTCCAACAACTCGGTTGAGTTCATCCTTAGCCTTAGCCACACACTCTGGTTTGCAAAGCAACTCTGACATTACCCATTCAATGGTGATGCTAGTAGTATCTGCCCCACCCATAAACAGTTCCTGCACCAATCATTCAATTGTGGGGTTAAAAGTTTTCTTTTTCTGTTTGGGTTTGATGGGACCCAGTATCACCTCTAGGCTAGCTTTGCAATAAATGACCAAAATTTCTTGGTCGTATGCTATTATTTGCGTGCACTTCTTCAATTTTTTTCTTTTATAATTTTGTAATTGATCTTATCTCATGCGCTTAAATGCATATTAGAGATGGAGTCTCACAAAAACAAATGGTACGTTTTTTCTTTTTTTTTGCTGAGTTCGAGAACTTTATTAGACCCGTAACAATATGGTTGATTGATGACACCAGAGAAGAAAAGGTAATTTCTCATCCCCTAATAGTAGTAACACAAGTTGCAAGAAACCCAAGGACGTGATCGGCTACTCAACAAAATTAACAATAGGATATGTGACATATCTTTACACACACACACACACACACACTCACTCACTCCCACTCTCGAAAGAGCGCACTGCCTTAGGAGAGGGAGATGAGAGCTCGACTTTTAGTTCTGAGGTCAAGTGCCTCTAAACTTAAACACTCTTAGTCAGAGATGACATACCTATGAAGTATACTTCATGATCTTTTATTTTCTAATCATTTAATGTGGTTTAAAATTTAAAAGTGTTTATGTAAAAGAAACAAATTTTAGTATATAAAGCACACTATGTCTAATTATACAATCCAATTATTAAAATGGACATTTTAAAATGTATTCTTTATCATGATAGGTAAAAATAAGTGAGGTATTGCAAAAAATTTGCATGATCATCATGGTTAAAGTAAGAGATTAGCCAGGCTTCACCATTTAGCAACATAGAGTTTACCAGGATAAATATATTGATAGTGTGCTCCGAGAATTTGGCTGGCTCCTCCTTTCCATCACCTTCGTAATCCAGCAAAACATCAAGAAAATCCTTGGGCCTATTTTGCTCAACCCTCATCTGCCTTTCCTCTATGCGCTCACGCACGAATCTTGAGGCAATTCCAATGGCCTCATCAAGGGCATTGTTCATTTCACACCTCAATCCTTGCAAGTCCAGGCGCCCTAGCCAAGGATAAGCGTCGGCTAAGTTGGGCACTGCTGAAAGCTCTAACATTCCTATAATTGCCTTGCATAGCCCTGAAATATCCTTACAACTTGGATCCAACAAATCACGCGAAAACATCATATTTCCAAGTATATTGAAAGATGTATAGAATATGAGTTGTGGAACATGGATCGGCTTCAAGTCACGGACATTGTCCTCTATCTGCAGCAGCATTTGGTCCACGCATTTTCTTCTAACGGGTGCAGTCTCATTGAGCCGCCTGCCCACTAGCATTTCCACGGTCCCTATCCGCCTAAGGACTCGCCAAAGGGTGCCATAAGGCGCTAAACTTAGCGAGCCCTTGTGAAAGTCACGGCATTTTGAGACATCATGCACGAAACGATCGGCAAACTGTATGTCATGATTTTTGAAAAATTTTGCTGCTACATTGGCCGACAAGATAACAATGATTTTTGAGGCACCTATTTTTAGTCCAACCACAGGACCATACTTTTCTTTCAAGGCAAGCATCTCGCGATGGGGCAGCTTGCCTAGTTCGAACATGTTGCCGATCACCGGCCAGCAGGGTGGCCCTGGCGGGAAGTTGCGAGGCCTTTGGGGCCAAAGAAAGTGAATTAAAAGCAAGAGAGGCAGTACTGCCCATACAAGAGAATCCCAAGAAAACATTTGGATTGAGGTCGACCGAGATGGAGAGACGATGGACAAACGTTCTCTTTAGCCCTATTTATATGCAATTTTTTTTTTTTTGGAATTAATAATGCAATTTGAAGTGAGAAAAAATCTCCTAAATCTTTTTTCCCATAAGTTAAACTAAGCCTCGGCCAGCCAGTGGCCCTTTCAAACGACTAGTCTTGCCCAAGACCAAATTTTCAAAACTTGACTATTTACTTGGAAGAATACTGGGAGCATGTCAATCTCATTAAATAGCTATATTTGTGACCTTAAAAAAAATTACTGGGAGAGTAATATACTTTACGAAGGAGGAGGGAATTGTCGGGGTGGAACACTTTACCACTATAAAGGATGACCCTTTGCTCTTGCAATGTTGGGCCACGAGGTCGATATTTTTTATAATATAAAATATTATAAAAAGATTATATTGAAAATTTGTCTCTCAATAAGTAAATTTTATTTGAATGGTACTAGACATTTATTGGTCCTTGTAAAAGTCTTAGGAGAATCTCAATCATATTATATAGTGCATGTATAGAGTACCTATGATATATACCTTTCTCGTCTTTTGGCTAAGATCAAGGTACTACCTCTGATATATTAGACAACACGAAATGATAACAAGAAATTATTCTCACGCCCCGATCCTCGGATTGATCACGTAATAAGTGCTGCATCATCTCGATACACCAACAGAACCTCTCCGATGTATGTTGATATATGATTGCATATACAGGATCTCACTCCCCAATGTGTATTGATGTGTGTTTGTATGTTCAGGGATGAACCGGATAGACTCCTTACATGTGTATTGTTTATATGATTTCATGTTTTGAAAAGTTTTATACTTTTGATGATTTATTGTAAATTTGATAGTCTTGCGGAGTCACGTCCCGATTCTCGGATCGATCACGCGACAACCGTCGTATCGTATCGATACACGGACATAACCTCCCCATATATCAAGAATTTTTGCCATGTCATATATTGACTAAGTCAACTTAGTTCCAAAGGTCTGCTAGTTACTACTTATATACTCCGGCTCAAACTATTGCGCCCGCCATTGTTGAATGCACCGCCACCACAAAGTTCCTTGCTAAAAGGCAAAGATTAGCCCCCGCGCGGCTGCGTCACCACAAAATTCACTGCACACTTTCGGTGATTGTCTCTATGCGATCTCTGTGATTCCGTACTAAGATTTTGTCAAGTATACAAAAACAAGTGTGTATATGTATTTATATATTAAAATTTTAAAACAATAATTTAAAATTAAGATAATAATTTCTCTCACATATAATTAAAAACTAAATTCTAAAATTTAGATCAATACAAAATATATAAAAGAAAATTCAAGATAGTTCAACACCAATAAAATATCAAGTATCTAACGGTTAAAAAAAGTTTTAAATATTAAATAACAAAAAATTCTGAATATTATTTTTATTATTCACATAATGGTAAGGATCTGAATATTGTGGTGGCAGATGTGGAAACTCATCAATTAGAACGTTAAGAGCGATAGTGGCTTTCAATAAGCTCATCTCTGCTGTCAAAATGAATTTCTTCATCCTCTAAAATGAAATTTGATAATAATAATTATGCCTCAATAGTATCTCAACTTAAATTTTCTCCATTAATGATGCCGAGTAAGAAAAGAAAGATAAAAAAGATAAAAGGCCACCACTCTAAGGCTACAGAAGTACCACCTTAGAGATAGAGGTCAAGGTTAACTCGCCATCCAATGGAAACCACCAAAGAGATACAGAGTAGAAAATTTTCAAAGGCATAAAAATACTATAAAAATTACTAAATACTTCAATTATTTTTTCTCTTAAAAACTGAAATATAAATAGATATCTTGGAACAACCCTCCAAGTATAAGAACTTGTAATGCCATTAATAAAAAAGTTGAAAATAGTTAAAATTCTTGAAAATTCATCTAGAGTTTAAAATTACATAGAGAATACAAATAGACACTTTTGGGTTTAGTCTCCCAATATGAATTGGAATTTGAGTCTAAAATAAATTCTTTCACAGATTTGGGTTCTAACAAATAAGTCATTCTCTAGATACACTCCTGTGTCAATTAAAGAAGGGTTTCATCACAAATATGATCACCCAATAAGTTAGTATTATCAAGGCTATTAGGATTCATAGTAATTCCACCTTCGCTCAAGTTGCTAGCAAAAATTAAAAAAAAAGAATATTAATAATGATACATAAATATAAACCATGCAACTTAGAGATAAAACTCTAAAATAATGATGATGATGATGAGATTTTCCTTTGACAAAGTTTCAATTTATAATGCATAAGGAGGAAATATTAAAAAAAAAAAAAAAAAAAAAAACCTTTTCGAAACAGTACAATTGTGGTATGGGTATTATATCTAGGCCCCTATTTGACCAAAATTTCTAAGATGACCCAAAGCAACAGAAGGGATCGGGGTTTGAGTCATTTCTCTAGCACAAAGTAAAGGTAAATTAACGTTCTTTGTCATTGTACATTATTCATATATCCGATAGATGCAAAAGCTTTATATATTTGGAAAAAGATAAAAGAAAATTTTACTTTCATTATATAACAAATTTAGCACAGCCACCAACCCGTTGTACCTACATAATTTTGATGAGCAGAGCGGGATCGGGTGCTCAGCTGGAGAGCCGAACTTATTGAAAAGGTTTTAAACTAGGAGACAAGAGATATTAGACTACTGTGGAAAAGGTTATTGCCACGTTACCAAAATAGTAAAGACGGTTGGTATGGGTTTTAAATCATGCGCTTCTTGGCTATAACCTGTAAAGGTTCAGCTTTTCTCACTGCAACTCCCATCTTATCAACATCCATCACCTCTCGAGTGACATATTTCTCGAGTTCCCAATCAAAACTATGAAGCAATGAGCCTGAAATAAGATGTAACATTCGATGTGCTAGTGGAAGTCCCATACACATTCTTCGACCAGATCCAAAGGGAATGAACTCAGTGTGCTGTCCTCTATAATCCATTTTTGAGTCCAAAAACCTCTCGGGCTTAAAACAATTGGGTTCGTCCCAATTGTTCTGGTCTCTTCCAATGACCCAAGCATTGATGAATACTTCGGTGCCTTTGGGTATGTTATAGCCCATGAACTTGGTGTCTTTCATTGCTTTTCTGGGTACTAAAAATGGAACTGGTGGATGCAATCTCAATGTTTCTTTGACCACAGCTCGCAAGTAATGAAGTTCATCTATGTGACCCTCTTCAAGCTTGTTGTTTGGTCCAACAACTCGGTTGAGCTCATCCTTAACCTTAGCCATACACTCTGGTTTGCAAAGCAACTCTGACATTACCCATTCGATGGTAATGCTAGATGTATCTGCCCCACCCATAAACAGTTCCTGCACCAATCATTCAATTATGGTGTTAAAACTTTTGTTTTCGGGGTCCAGTATCCCAGTAGGTTATACCTTATTTTGCAAAAGTAGACCTTAAATATGGAATAAGCCCAATCAAGCTCAATTCAAACATAAACCCGTAAATGGGAAGAGAAAATCAAAAGTATCTTTAAGAGTATTCAACTCAAATAAAGCAGTCACTCATTAGTCATATAAGGCAAAAATAATAAGAAAAAAAAAATAAAAAACCAAGCTCGCCAAAATGTGGGTGAACTTGCAATGCTAACCTATGTTTTGATTCATTAAAAAAAAATCACTATTTTTATAATTACTTGGTTTAAAAGTAATTGCCGTTTAATGGTCAATTTACAATTAAAAGAAAAAAGCTCGGACCTCGATCCATTATAAAAGAAAAAATTAGTTGATGACCAAAATTTCGTACTTACGTGCTATAGTTTGCATGCAGTTTGTGTATGATGCATTCTTCAATTATTATTTTTTTTAATTGACCTTATCTTCATGCGCTTGAATGCATATTAGATCCAGAGTAAGACAAGAAGAAACTGTAAGTTTTCTCCATTTTTTGAGTTAGAATCCCACTGTGAGTACGTCTTTAATATAACCGGTAAATGCATGCATGCATGGTTGATTGATGACATTTGAGAAGGAAGGGAAAAATCTTATACCTTAATGATGGTAAGACTAATATCGCAAGAAACTCAAGGACCAGATCGGCATACTTTTAACAGAATTTACAATAGGATGTTACATATCTATGAAATATATTTCATTTATTTTCTAATCTTTTTATAAGTTATTAAATTTAATGAAGTTACATATTTTTAAATGTAAAAGAAACTAATTCAATATATAAGACAATCAGATCCAATGTTACAATCTGATTTTATCAAAAGTGGAAATTTTAACACCTGTATTAACCTATTTATGATAGGTACAAATAAAAGAGGTGAGATTTAATGCTAAAGTTTGCATAATCTTCATGGTTGAGATGATAAGAGATAAGCTAGGTGAGATTTAATGCTAAAGTTTGCATAATCTTCATGGTTGAGATGATAAGAGATAAGCTAGGTGAGATTTAATGCTAAAGCTTGCATAATCTTTATGGTTTAGATAATAACAGCTAAGCTATATTTCACCACTCGGTGACATAGAGTTTACCAGGATAAATATATTGATAGTGTGCTCCGAGAATTTGGCTGGCTCCTCCTTTCCATCACCTTCGTAATCA
>JBAMMX010000003.1:6677880-6697880 GCA_037126225.1 Dillenia turbinata | reverse complement strand
TGCGCGAGAACACCGGGCTTTTTGAACGTTTTCTGTCAGGTTTTTCTTCCATAAAACTTTGATCTCCGACTTAATATATATATATATATATATTTTTTCCTCTTCTACGACAACTTACTCTCGAGAGTCTCTCTCGTCTCACCCATAAAAGTGCCTATGTTATTTTCCACCAACTGAATATTTGTTTATTTTGAAAAATGCCACAAACTTCTAAAAAGCCCCAAGAAACGTGTGGAATTCGCCATATGAATTTTATTTTATCTTTTTGTTGAAGGTTAAATGTCATCTAAATATTGTCCTTTAATATATACTGGATTTTGCAAGGGAAAAAATTACGAAAACTATTTTAAGAATAAATTATTAAATAACAGGATAAAAAACTTATTCTTACATTTGAAACTTCTCCAACCTTTTATTTAATAATCGTTTCTAATTTTACCCAACAAAATATATTCTTTATTTTTTTTCCATATTTAATAATCTTTTCACATCCCCTATTACTAAGTTTTACTTTTATGACCGATTCAAATTGATCTTGTCTGCAAGTTACAGCGACATGCTGGGTCATCATGAAACAGACGTGTATTTTTGAAATAATGCAATGTAAGAAATTTTTGAAGTGAGGTTGTCAGCTGAACTTCTGATAAATAAAATATCCTCACCGTTTGCTCGACGGCATTATAATTAAACTAAATATTGAATTTATAGTACTATTTTTTTTTGTCAATTTTAGTTTTGAGGGAAGAAACTATGGCTACTTGACCGAAGTGCAGACAAAGATTATTATTTTTGTCACATCAGTTGATATTATTACAAGGTAAGTAAAATAAACTCTAGATTGGTTGAAAATCATGACCATTCTCGTGGAAAATTCTTGAGTCCTGTTTTCCATAAGAATTTTGGACGACCATGTGTTTTTCCCGTTTGTATTTCTCTTTCCTTGCGTAAGCCCCTGACTATTGGTATTTATCAAGGTGTAACTAAAATGAGAGTGATTAGATGGATATTTGATAAAATAAAAAAATAAAATTGAAAATAAAGAGTTATTTATTAATTTGGGAATGAATTTAGTTATAGATAAAATGAGAGAGTATCGATTAAAATGATTTAAACATGTGTTACGAAAATTTAAAAAGCATTACTTAGGAGTGGCGAAATCTTGAATATAGAATATTTAGTGAAATGTCAGAATAAACTTTTGAAAATCTTGATATAACTTATCTATAAAAATATAAGTATTAAGAGTTTAGTAGAAAAGATAAATTTATATGGGAATGAATGGTATGGAAGAATTTAAATCATTTGAATTATTATTATTTTTAATTTTTAATTTTTATAGATAGTTTATTTTAATTTTTTATTCTTTTAATTTAATTTAATTTTTTAGTTTTATCTTTTATATTTTTACTTTTAAACTTTTTTTCGCTCTTTTATACTGATCTCTCAGATGATCAATTTTAAAATTTAGAATTAAAATTCAGTTGATGAAAGCAAATTCTTGTGCCCTTAAAAGACCCATAATATATACCATTTTTATTGGAGGAAAAATAGTTAAATAACACAAATTTGAGCAGATTATGATGAAAGAGAAAAAGGAAAATTGCTTTTGTTGGGAATAAAGTAAAGAATGAGTAATTTGGAATATGTTGCGGAAGTGAGCGACGATAAAAGATTAGGATGCTGATGCCGTGGAAGATTGGAAATTTGGAATTGATTCTCATAGATTCCTCACAAAGAATTAAAATAGAAAAGAAAATGTTGAAATAATAATAACAGATAAAAAGTAACAAGCATAATTTAATTTTAAAAAATTGTTTAAAAATTATAGTATTCAATATTTTCGATCTTAATTTTAATTCACAAATAATTTAGAAATTAATTTTAATTATGAAGTTACCTTCATGGTAATTGTTCATTTCCAAAACCGATTCCACTCGGGGACTGGTCAATCTCTGATAATTTCGTCTTTATATGCACAGGGGATGGATGTTGAATAGGATGCAGACGGAAGTCAAATTGCGATCAAATCATTCCATTGAATTGAAAAGTCGGGTCGTGAAGTGTCAAGTGAAGAAGACATCCCGTAGAATAGTCGTTGGATTAATGCCACGTTCACTCCCTCTATTCCAGTTTGTATATATATTACTATATAATTTAGACATATTCATCGTGAAATCAGAAATTCTTAAAATAAATAAATAAATAAAAAGACCTGATGCTGGTTGCTTCATTTCCTCCAAGCTCTCAACCAACCCCAATATTTTTGAGTAATAAAAGATTTTTATTCTTTTAAAATTAACAAAATATTTTCTTTCAATTCTAACCCCTTTCTTCTCTCTCCATTGATTTTTCTCTTTACCTCCGTGTCCCTTCCCCCCTTTCAGTTTCATTTCTCTCCCTATTCAACCATCGCAACCAAATTTCATTTTCCAACCGCAATTACTATAATACACTTTTTTGACATAATTACTGAGCGAGGAGCGATCTCATGAAACTCCTCCAATGCCTCACAAGCTTAATTATTTTGATGTCTCAAGTCAAGTCAAGACAAGGTTATTCATATAATGAAATGATACGCGTCATCTTTCCACACTTAAATTCCCAATCCAATCCATTTCTGTTCACAGGCTTCTCAAGCTCCTGATCAGAGCCATGAAACAATGAACCCCCAACAAAATGCAATATTCTATGTGCTACTGTAATACTCCGAAACAACCGACACCTAGTTGATTCAATAACTATCCACTGGTATCTCATAAATAAAATCTCAATTTTAAATATTTTATATGAAAAAAATAGGTATCGAAAAAATTTTATCCTTTAAAATTTAATCCAAGTAGAATTAAATTTAATTGAAACCAAAATTACATAGCCGAGGATCTTTATCTTCATATGGAACGGCCGTGATTGGTCTCATCTTTAACCTTGGCTAGACACACTAGGTTGCAAAGCAGCTCACATGACCCATACCATGTTGCTGCTTGCTGTTTCCAAGTCGGCCATACATGATTCCTGCAATAATTTTTCAATTTTGGAGTCAACTAAAAATTCTCCTTTTTTTGTTATTTTAATTCTTGTTGACTTGTTCTGGTTGAACAGATAATGCATTTTCTAGCCCACACTCTTAACATAAAGATTTTGGAAGGGCTCAAAGAGCCTTTAGACAGCCTACTCTTTTACATACAAACATACATACATATATATATATATATATCGATATTTGATAATCATTTTAAAAATGACTAAATCCGGTCTAAATTGGATTCTTAAACGATAAAATTCTCTAGACGTCTATTTTTTTACAGATAAGATTCAATTTAAAATTTTATTTAAAGGAAATCAATGTTCTGATCAACTGGGCATTGATTTACGACAGCCCAAGTCTACCAAACAGGTACAAAAGTGTATAATGTGAAAGCCCAACGCCAAAGGGCCAAGATGATATTATCTTTTGAGGTCCTATTTTGGCAAAATGATCCCAGTTGTGATCTAAGTTAAAGAAAAAATCTCTCGAATATAATTGTTTAATAGAGTATTGTTTTGACTGATCAGAAGATTATATTAATTTACGAAGTCCTAAATATTTTAAGTGGAATCCCCCGAGCACCATTAATTGCATCTGGTTATTGGCATAACCGCTGTGGTGAGGAGCTAATGGTGCACACGAGGCTAAATCTTTTATTTTTTTTTATTATTCTTTTTTATTTTTTACACATAATTTGTGTTTTATGGACACTGAAGTTATGCACTCTCGACGCAACTACCAACAACTAGTTATAATCACCTCTTCTCCGATCGGTCTCTAACAATAATAATAATTTAGAGAACTATTTCTTCTAAATAAATACATGTTTTTTCTCCCAATCTATTCGTCAATCGTCACACAAAATAATTTTTGTAGTACTCAATAATCTAAATATTTAGTTATAAATTAGTACTATAACTATTATTGGTCCAAAAACAGCATAGTTAATTAGGATTTATTAAAATTAAATAATTGCAATTAAAATTGCATTACTAAAATTTTAGTTAAGTATATTCGTATTACAAGATTAACTTAAGTCCAAAGACCCCCCAGGAGGGGGGTTGGTTGAAGGAAAGGTTGAGACGGATTGGCTTAGACTCAATCTGAAACGCACCGAATTTTGTACTTTTTCTATATTTTTATTGCTTAGAGAAATATTTCTCAAAAGAGCAATTATTTTAAATTGACCGATTAAAACAATATAATAGCATTAAATCAATAAATACTACTTTAATGAGAAGGCAGTTGCTCACTAATTGGAAAAAAATATATTTTACATATTTTTATTTTTTTTAATAAATATCATTAAAACTCCTTAAAATATTATTAAAAATCATATAAAAATCGTTAAGCGTCTTAAAAATATTAATAAAATACTTTAAAATATTATTTATTTCTAACAATTTCAAAGTTTATTCCTCTGCCGTATATATTGCATTTTGTTCCTACCAAAATAAATTTTGAGCTTCGCCTTGGATATGAGGTTACCAGACATATGTGTACAACAAATATATATATTTTTTTTCTATCAAGTATCCTCATCGTAAATAACTTTCTTTTTCATTTTTGTTTCCATCACCTGTATCCAATGTTTTGGCTATTTCAATTCGAGCGTCCTATTAGTGGGCTACTCTCCCAATTTAAATTTTTTCATTCCCAAGTCTCAATTTTTTTTTTTTTTGGTAAGGGGAAGAGAAAATAAAAGACCAAACTAGCAGCTCAAGCCCATCCCAATGGGCTTACAATACTGAAACTTACAGAGGCGTCTTAAGAGCTTAACTCCCTTAGCATCACAACTCAGGAGACTATTTAGAGAGGAAGGAGGGACATCATAGACTCCGGATTGCAGGTGTGGCCTAAAGAAGCAAGGTGGTCAGCACCTATTACCTTCCCTGAACATGTGTCGGATCTCTATCACGTTAACCTCCTCTAATAGGGTTTTGCAGTCCATTAAAGAAGGATACAAGGGGTGATCTGAAACAATTGCATTCTTTAGCATGGTCACTAGGGCCTGGGAATCCATTTCAAGCACAATGCCTCTCAACCCTCTCTTTTTAACCAACCAGAGGCCTTCACAGACACCCCAAAGCTCAACTCCAATCACCAATGAAGTGCCTATGTTAACAGAGAACCCCGTGATCCACTCTCCATGAGCATTCCTCAAGATTCCTCCAACAGCAGCATGACCATTTCCCTGCATAACAGAGCCATCCGTATTTAGTTTAATGCGGCCGTCGGGAGGAGGATTCCATATGACCCAGGTCTCTTCATTTCTTTCCAGTAGAATGTCAAACTTGGAAGCAACCTTAATCTCCCGGCTGAAATTTAAGATCCATCTCGCAATCTGCAATGGGGGTAGCCTGTGCTTTTGATACACCATCCTACACCTGCATTTCCATATTATCCAAATTGTCGCTATGAATTCACCTTGTCAAGGAAAAATGTGTTAGCTATATATCATTTAACCCGTCTTTAACCACTCTATGTTGAGAGTCCAGAATTCAGCTATAGATTCCACTCCTGGCAGCACCAAGCTCCAAACTTCCCTTGCTGCCCAGCAGTCTCTAAGGCAATGGAGAATGGATTCCTCCACCCCTCTATAGAACAAACAGTCAACAGTCTCTGTGAAGTGTCTTCTTTTCCTCTCCATATTGGTCATGATTTTTTTATTGACTACCAACCATATGAAAATTTTAATTCTTTCCGGACCAGTGGCCTTCCAAATTTCAACTCCAATTCTCAATGGGATTCACCAGCCCCTTAATATCTTGAATGACCTTGTAAGCCAAAGCTGCAAAGAATGTCCCATCTGGGTTACCTTCCCAGAAAATATCATCGGTTCAAGTAAAGACTTGAGGGACTGCCACACCTCTTATTTCATTAACTTTGTTTTCTGGGAGTAAAGCAAGCAGCTCATCTACTTCTTTGTTATCGTTAATAAAGTGAGCAACTTTAACATCTAAAGATGTGTCAGTAGCAGTGGGGAAAGCAAGATTAATCAGAGGACCTTTACCAACCCAATTATCTGTCCAGAAGTTAATTTTCTCACCATCACCCACCCTCCATTTTAAACCTTTCTTTAAGCATTCTCTACCCTTTAAGATGCCTCTCCAAACTTCAAAGGAACCGGTCTTACTTCTGTAGCTCAGAATGTCTTTCCCTCTCAGATACTTATTTCTAGGAACCTCACTCCAAAGACTTTTTTCTCCCTTCATAATCTTCCATCCTAGCTTGGCCATGAGGGCTGTATTTACATCTCTCATTCTTCTCAAGCCAAGGCCGCCTTTTGAGATTTGGTTAAAATCCCTAACTCACTATGCCACCACGCCGACTATTCATCGGCCATCGTAAATAACTTTTAGAAAACTTTTCCAGTGCCAATCAACGAGCACGATACCTCCTATCTTTTATAAAAGTTTCGGGTTCGAGCTTCCCTATCTTTGAAGAAAAAAAAAAAAAAACCCTCTGCCTGCAATTATTTGATGGACAAGGGCCCAATCCGCCACATTGTAAATTCAAAAACAGCCACTAAGGAACCGGGTCTAGCGAAGAAACAGTAATACTGCCCATTTTGGGCCCAAACAGCCATTTTGTCCCGAAATGGTCCAAGAAGTCTAATTAGGCCGACAACAACTCTGTCTTGGTCTATCTGTTCAGCAATTGGGCCCATTAGCAGCTATCTGGCATAAAAGACCCAATTTTCACAAAACACCCCGTCCCCCCCCCCCCCACCAAAAATAAAGCAGCTTCAAAGACTTACAAAGTGAAACTCACTTCCAGGCGAATCAATAGAAACACACGTTTTAAAAATCATTTTCACGTATCCACAGAAATTAACAATCGACTTACCTGTGAGTAGGGATATTATTATTAATAGTACTACATTTTCAAGCATCACCAAATAATACTATTGTTTCGAAAGGGTGGTCACAATTTCTCTCTCCAGCCTTAAGATTGAGGGTTGAATTCCCTGTGTAATCAAAAAAAAAAAAAAGAAAAAACCCAAATAATACTGTGGGAGAGCACCAACGATTATCATTTCCGGTGCAAAGGCCAGCAACATTAGGACACAACTAGCATACCGTACATTCCTGCAGATAGAAACGGGAAAGCATTTTAGCAATTAAGCAGGACAATCGATGGGGGAAATATTAGGTAGTCTTCTTTCACCAAATAATATTTGTAATAATTCAAATATCTTCATCAAAATTACATTTATTTTTTATCCCCTCACAATTATTTTACCATTCAACGACTCATATATATGTGTGTATATCATATATCCATACATTTATAATAGTAAAATATCATAGCCGCATTCATAAATTAATTAGAGAAGTGTGATAGTCCATACTCATTCGACAAACATCTACACAAACCTTATTTGGTCTATAACTTATGATGCACGAAATTTTTCTAACACTAATTTTTCTCTATTTTTAATTTTCATTTTTAAAATGTTTTAATACATTAAATTAATTATTATTTATACAAAAATTTTTATTTTGTTATATTTATACATTTTTATATATTTAATAAATTTTTTACATATTTAATTATAGTTTTTATTTTTATATTATTTTTTCTATGATTTTTTTTATACTTTTCTGATCGGTATCCGATAACCAATTTATTAATTGCGATTAATTCCGCTCGAGCTAAATATCAGGTCCATTAAGGGGTGAGCTCTCCCAACACTTATTTTTTCTATTCTCAAGATTCGAACATAAAAAATTAGTTAACAGAAACCAGTACACTTGCAACTAGACCAATAACGTATTGATATTTTTCTTATAATTAATAATTATATATTTGATTATTTTAAATTATTATTATTATTATTATTATAAAATATGAATATTCTGTTATTTTTATAATATAATTAATATATATATATATAAAAATTCTTATATTTTTATATTTACATATTTTCTCATTTTTGTTTATTTTTATAAAGTGTCATTTTTCTATATTGTTTTGTATTAGTATCCTTTTTCCTTTCCATGTAATCTGATCTATAACCTCCTTAGCATAATTGTGACGACCCGCTATTCAGGCGTCGCATCCCAGGGATGATAATGTAATCCGGCTCCAAACGACACTCCCCATATGTGATAACACGGAAGGAGATTTAAATAAAGATGAAACTATTTCCTTAATCTTTCAAATGAAAATATGGCAGAGTTTCCCCTATTTAGTGATTGTTGGCCACCTGGGGTAAATACAAGAATCTGACCAAATCAAAATAACACTTCTATCATTAGACAAGCTGGCATCAATGGCCCACCTAGCCGCCCAGCACAAAACACCATATATATAAACTTTAATGCACAAAACACCATATATATAAACTTTAATATCCATAAACTATGTATAAAAGTGTCTCTTGTGTCCAAACTATACATCTATATTTGCAGCATAACTTAAACTTCTCAAAAAAAGTATTAATATTTACATGCCTTAGATTAAATAAAAGAGGGCGAAGACAAATAGGGATCTAAATCCCTTGGCTCAAGTTCCTCTATCCGATGATTCCCTCTCATCTCCCAAATCACCTGAAAACAAGGATATCGGGGTCAGTTTAAGCTGAGCAAGTACACAGGAGACCAAAGGCATGCATGGCAAGCAAGTAAGTATCCCGATATCAACATCTTCTTACAACAATGTAAACGTAGCAAATATATAAGAATTACATATAGTCACCACATCCTTAAGAAAATAACATGATCGTCATTTATAGAGGTATCATTTTTTTCTATATTCAATGTTCTAAATAACTCAGTAAGTAAGAAAGGAATAGAATTTTGAACCAAGTTAGTATATGAGGGTCTGGAAGAGGAAGCCAAATTTTGGTACTTCTAAAAAAAATCTAGGTCTTTTTAGGTTAGACGCCTCAAACACTTTACTAGTTTCTAATTCTACCCTCGTAGGGAGAAGAGATACAACCACAGTTCCTCAAGCTTCGTCCGCAGGCTTCGTACAAGCTTTGAAACTCTATATACAGTCTGCATTCTTCAAACTTCGCCCGCAGGCTTAGCACAAGCTTTCGAAAGAATGTTTCATACCATCATTTCCTCTTCACCTTTCATTATGTCTTCCATAGTATAAACACCACTATTTACCAAAAGATTAGTACTAGTTTTATAGCCAAACATCACAAATAAGCAATTTGTATAGCTAGCTCACAATTCCATTGGGTTATTTCAATGAGTTATCAATGCAACAAGTCTTACGAAAACTATCATATCTTGAGTTACAATACCAGGATTAAGATAAATCCAATTTTCACACAAACTTAAGATTTAGAATTACAACTCTCATGTTTATAGCCAAAGTCAATTCCAATTACACAAAAAGTACTAATCCAAATAATGTTGCAGTCCACAAATTATAATATTTCTTGTGCAGTCATGGGAAAAGTAACATAACTTTTTCTACAAATATCCGAATGAGGTGATTCTAGTGGTCATTTAAAGATAAGAGATAGAGCTACCATTTCTATGTTCAGACCTCAGCCTAAATCATCCTGGAAGGCAACTAAAAATCGCAGCAAATTCAGTACAGAAACAGGGCAGAAAACAAGATAATTTTTCTGCAGAAACATACAACTTTGAAAATTCGCCAAAAATCCATTTCTCAATGAAATCAAACGAATCATATGTCATTCTAAAGCTACAGGAGTCTAGTTTCTTTGGCAGAAAACCTCTCATGATTTTGAGTATTGCAGAAAAAGTTATAGATAAAAAACCATAGACTAGTCAGGCTATCCAACATGCAAAAATTTTAGGTTTTCATCTAAGAATGAAATCCTCTTTTCCGTAAAGCATTTCATCTGTATTCCAGCAATATAATCTTATCCAAAAATATGTTTCAAAGTATTATTAGATATTAATTTAATAATTCAATACAAAGTACTTGCCTTTGAAAGCTTAAAATCCACTTTACTCTCCTATGTGCTTGTTCATCCAAACCCCTAACTTCCCAAGTGATTTCAGCTTGTCCTAGGATTGTTTCACTCCTTTTCTACACTTCCTTATGTTGGGGACACTCAATACTTGGATGGAGGATGCTGAATCCAAGCTTAGATAGGTGTTTTAATGGAGTTTTGGGAGGAGAAATGAGAAATCCGAAAATGTGCTTGAAGAAGAATGTAGGTCTCTCTCTCCCTTTACAACTCTAAGTGGATTGTGGAGCCCAACATGTTATGTGTCAAGTGCATAACAAGTGTGGTGTGTGCATGTGCCAAGTGGTAAGCAATAATAATTTTTTTTTTCAATAATTTAATTGGGGTCTTACAATAATTTTTTTTTTAAAAAAATTGAAATCTTGTTTTATATTTAAAGAAGAGGGCATTTTCTACTAATTACACTTGGACCATTTTTTAAAGCAGTGCTTTACGTGGGACTTTGATAAGAGATCTATCAATCTTTCATAATTTTTTATTTTAAAAAAGAAAAAATAATCTTTCATAATTTGAGCATAAATAATTTAAGCATACGTATATTATGTTTTATTTTTGCGTCTTTATTTTACAAGTATAGTTAAATTTTATAAGTATATATTTAAGAAATAAAAAAAAAAAAAAACATAGCAATGGATTTAGAGTAAATTCATAATAATTTATATATAGTGTTGACTTGAGAAGATTACAATTATATTAACCTATATTTCTACTTACCACAAGAGTTATGATCTTTCTTCTAATATGACCTTCTCTCCAATTCTACAAAGTTTGGAATAATGAGAAATAAAAATTAGCTGTGGTATTTGCTTTTTTTCCCCCACAATGAATAAATAAGTAAAACTTCATTTAAATAACTTTTGATTTTCTCTCTTCTAGAGCAGGGGGAATTAAAAAAAAAAAAAAAAAAAGACTTGTTTCTCTTTTAATCTATCAAAATGTGAATTTTTTTTAAAGGGAAGTACTAACAAGTATTGAAACGATTGCCTTTAATGCATGAAAATATCAAATATTAAAATTAAATTACACCATAAAATTTTAATATGTCCAGATGATTACTCAAACTATATATATGATACGGTATTGATCTAGATGCCTACGTTACTTCAGTTCTGATGTCTACTGTGAATTGAAGGGTATGGTGTAGAAATCCTTGTTACCTCATAATCCCTACTTTAATTATTTAGTCTTAAAATAGCATTAAGATCACTTAACGATTCTTTTCTTTATTTCTTTATCACGGGTGACTACTTAGAATATAAATTTATTATTATTATTATTATTTTTGTTGGGAGATTTGTGAGTCTAGAATTACATAATACGATATAATTTTCTCAATAAAATTATAGAATAAATTGGAGTAATTAAAATTTGAATTTACTCCCAAAAAAAAATAATTGGATGAATATCCATCAGATTATATCTATTTGTGTAATATATAAATTTATATTAGTTTATTAAGATCTTATTTGATGATTAATGAGATACTACTATAGTTGGTACAATCTCTGCAACTAGTACAGAGCTTAATTATTATTATAAAACATTACAAACATTTATTAATGACATGATTATTGAACGAGGAGTGATCTCATGAATCTCCTTTATGCATTTGAACCCGAGATTATTGGATTAGAGGAGAGTGTTGTGACCACTAATTTATTCATTGGCAACGAATCTCCTTTATGCTTTACTACACTTTTAAGCTTTCCTATTTTGACGTCCAAAGACAAGGCTACTTATCAAGCCAGTTATTGATCCCATTTTCTTATTGGTGTATAACCCTAACTCAAATCATACGTTTTCTGGGAATAGCACGCAGTGGATCAGCTTTCCTCAATGAAACTCCCATTGGATCAACAACCATCACATCTCTTGTCACAGGTTTCTCAAGTTCCCAATCAAAGGTATGAAGCAATGAACCTGCAGCAAAATGCAACATTCTATGTGCCAGTGGAATACCCGACACATTCTTCAACCGGCACCCAATGGGATAAATTCGAAGTGCTGTCCTCTATATTCAACTTTTGTGTCCAAAAGCCTTTCGGGCTTGAAACCATTGGGCTAGGCCCAAGTTTCACCGTCACATCCAATGGCCCACGCATATACCAAAACTTGGGTGTCTTTTGTATGTCATAGCCCATGAAGTTGGTGTCCTCGCATGCTCTTCTAGGTACTAAAAACGGAACTGGTGCATGCAATCTCAATGCCCAGCCCTGAGGGCCGTAGTTTGTGCACCTCTTGGGCCGGAGGAAGTGAATTAGGAGGGGCAGCAAACAAATGATGCTCCAAATGATAAGATTCAAGCCAGCCCCTGATGATCATAACTCTCCCTCTTTCGACCCGTAACTCAAGATTAACCCAAAAAAAAAAAAAAAAAATGAAAGAAAGAAAGCTTCATAGTGAACTAGGACTCAGTGACTTTACTGGAGACACTTGGAACTCTTATGCTGTAATTTAGGACTCATGTCTCATCATCAATTACATCTCTTATTTATATTATTCGTAGATACCTAGAAGTGAATCTTTTTTTTAATATTAAAAGAAAGTGAATAAAAAAAAATTAATTATACAGCAAATCCACTAGAAGAACGATAGTGTTGCTTTAAGATAGCTCTCAGTTACCTATCCTTAGAGAGTGAAAAGAAAATATTATTTTGCTGGGAACCTTTTTAATTATTTTTATTTTGTTTTGTTTTATTGTAATAATTTTAGTTAAATTAAAAATTTTTCGTAGAAAAAGAGAGGTTTAGAAGTAGAAGTAAATTATTTTGGTATAATTAATTAATATTATTCTGATAATTATAAATTTTTATGTTGAAAAAAATTATATTTAAGTCTATTAACCAAGTTAATTTTGATTTTTCTAAATGGTAGGTGCGCATGGTCATCATGGAGCCGTGCCGTGACCCATTTTATTTATTATTGATGTACAGTAAGCTGTTGACGTGTGTGGCTCCAATTATGGAGGGGACAATTCCCACAATTGCTCCGGACGTGGGACCCTCCTACTCAAACTTGCTTAATAGTTGATTTCATATATCATTCCCTCCATTCTTTTTTATTATTTGTTATTTTCTTAAAAAATTATTTATGACATTAAAAGCTTAAGAAAGTTGTAATTACTTTTTTGCACATTTCCTTTATCCTTTATTTTTTTTAACCAGTAACTATATTCATTAATTTATATTTACAAATCAATGGTAAAAGAATCGGTAATTATTCTTTTTTTTTTTTTAACTATGGGATTGGTTAAAGAAAGAAAATTCCAATTATGAGAGAGAGTGACTTCTTCAAAGAAAAAGGCGAGATTGGTCAGAACAAAATAATATTCAACTCGCAGAAATCTTTAAAAGGTCAGGAAAGAAAAGTCTAAATTGACAAAAGATACAAAAGAATTGGCGATTGATTTTTTTTCAACCTTCCCTCCAATAACAGGAGGTGAACAGTAGCAGGAAATGGTTAGGGCAAAGGAAGGCAAAAACAAGACAAAGTCAAGATCTGAAGGGGCGAGAGTGTGATGAAAAGAAAAGGGGGGAAATGGATTGGCCAATTTAATCCGATTCTCGGTTCAACTCGGATTTTGACCCATTTTTTCAAAATTTGATTTTGTTAAGAAATCCAAACCGACTATTGGTCTGGTTTCTGTTCAAACTAGCTAGTTCGATTTGGGTTTCAAAAAATTGCAATAAGCTAATTATTGTATATCATATTAAAAAAATCATGTGCAACTTTTCCATGGCCTAATCATTTCGAATAAAAAAATAATTTATCAAATTTTTACAACAAGAAAAAAGGAAAATTTTGAACAAAGCTATATATTGGCCAAAGTACAACGTTATTGATATTTAGGGTAAATTTGTTTAGAGTGAAAAATGTAAAGAAAAGAAGAGAGAAATTAAAAGTGGAGTGAAATGACTCTTTTTATTCATTTGATAAAAAAGAAAACGTGAAGAGGGAAGCAAAAGTGAGATGTAATTCAAATCTGTCCCTTACAAAATTATTTCCATCCTAAAGTGGATTGATTGGGAAGGAAATAAAATTTTTAAACAAATTTGTTCTTGTCTTTTTTTTAATATTTACGAAATTATTTATTAATTTTTTTATTTCAATTTTATTTAATATAAAATAATAAAATTTAATTTTTTTATCAATTTTATTTGAAAAATTACTATTTTCATTAATGATGGAGAGTTTATTTTTTTTATATTACTATTCCAATTTTATTAAATGTAAAATAATAATGAAAATAATTTGTAAAAAATAAGAAAATATATCAAATAACTATTTTTATAAAAAAATTATATTTTTAGAAAAATATTTTGAATTAAAAAAATAATTTTTAAAGAATAATAAAAATATATTAAATAGCTATTTTTTAGAAAAATATTTTAAATTAGAAAAATAAAAAAATTACATGGAGAGAAATATTAAAAATATTATTTTATAAGAGGATAATAGTCAAGTTAAAAAAATAAGGTGATATTTTCTTTTACTTTTCACTCCAACCAAATAAAAAAAAAAATTATTATTCATTTCCTTCTTTTTCATCCCTACAAAAAAATACATTTATTTTCATGGGGTAAAATAAATCTTCATTTTCCTCTCCCCTTCCCCCTCCCCTCCCGAGCCAAACCTACCCTTAAAGTTTTCTTCAATGTTCTAGACTGCTTACTTGCGTAAAAATAGCAAATAGTCTTGAAAACGTGACATAAATCTCCAGCGGTGCATTTAAAAGAGGAAAAGGGAAAAAAAATTGTGTTTTTGTTGTGAGAGCACAGATCAAACACTGCGTCAATTGAAAAATAGATATTAACATGCATCAGACAAGGGGTAGGAACTATTATAATAATTTTTAGGAAAGATAGATACATGAGACTCTTTTCACACTTTCGTTGTTTAGTAAAAAATATTTTTTTAAAAAAAATCTTAAGCAGAAAGGAGAACATAGAAGCTCGAATAGAACATAATAAAATGTGTAAACATCCCCCTTTTCTCTGTGCGGGGAGCGATACGCTTTGGTGGCCACATTCGATTCCAAAGGCGCCCTCTCGAGTTACTGGGCATTGTTCCACATTGAGGTTATGTTCTCCCGCCTTCCCAAATGAAAAAAAAAAGGGAATCTTTCCCCCACCCCCACTTTATAATATGATGAGTTGATATGTCGGGGCATTTGACAAATGCCACCAGAGTGTGCTCGGGGCTTTTTTTCCGCCTTGTCCTGTCAAATGCCAAGTGGGTAGGTCCCCATCAGTAAGGAACATTCTAATGGAGTCCAGTTATTGTTATGGAAACGCTTTGACGTTTGCACCGACTTGAACACATGGTAACACAACAATGGCTAAACCCATGAGGGCATAGCTTTAAAATAAAAAGAACATTTAGCCATTTTAGTTTTAACTCTACCATAAAATTTTAACTTTTATGTGTTAGACATATTATGTACTTTTCAAATACTTTTAAAGATGCAAGGGCTTTTTCGGGACAAATTTGGTATATTCTCGGACAATATTTGTCCTCTATTAAACGAATTACCAACCCATGTAAATTTGTTGAAAAAAGGTTTTGGTGGCGTTTAGAAAATCCAGCGTATCTTAATTTATCTTTATTTTGATGATGTACCTGAAACCTGAACTTGGTGTGCCGGCATTTCCACTTTTTTAAGTTTGAGTTGACCAAATTACCCTCCAAAAAATAAATAGATATAAAAACCAGCTCAGTAAGCAAAATTTCTGTTTTGTTCCCATTCCTCCGGCTCCTCTCGGACCTAGAGCTGTATCATTCTCCTCATACAAAAAACAGAATACACGCCGAGATAAATTTGCCACAAAAAATGATATATCTTCTTAATTTGTATAATAATAATAATAATAATAATAGCCAATGAGGTATAACTCAATTAGTACCGTTCTCCTCCCCTTATAAAGTTCTCAAGTTCGAACCATCAAAAATAATAATACAACAACAATCTACATTTTCTATCTCAAAAATTAAGATCGACCATCAAAATCGAATCGAAAAAAAAAGTTGATTTAATTTATGTGGATTCTTTTGTGTCATTTACTCCTATCTAAAGCAATCTCATCAACTAAATCTATAACTATCATATATTTACGAATATATTGCATTCAAATTTTCAACGATTTACCTCTACATTTTATTAAATCTCTTATATTTAAATTCTTTGTCTTCCTAACAGGTACGCCCTTAGACCTTCGCTGCATATACCCAAACCATCTCAGATAGTACTCTCGTATCTTATCTACAATTGAGTTAATTCCTAATTTATTACGTATCTCGTCATTTCTAATTCTATCATTTCTAGTTTTATCACACATCCATTTAAATATTCTTATTTCAGTTATTTCAGTTGCAATCTTTTTTTGTTCTTGTTACTGTTTAATGACCTAACACTCAGTGTCATATAATAGAGTAAGTCTTACTATGAACTTATAGAATTTTTTTTTTTAAATGTAATGATATCGTGTGATCATAGAGAATTTCGGATGTCTTTCTCTATTTCATCAAACCAGTTTGAATTTTATTATTTACATCTCCATCTATATTGTCATCATTTAGAATGATAAAATCAAAATATCTAATAATAATAATAATAATAATAATAATAATAATAATAAATATTATTATTATTATTATTATTAATTAATTAATAAGACCTTTATATTGCAATTTCAAAGATATTATTTGCCATTAATTTTTTTTCTTTGAAAAAGAACTATGAGAGTAAGCGCCAAGAAACAAGTGAAAATGCTACTCCACAGTACACGCGGCCAAAGCAGACGCGAATTGGGTTGGGGTGAGGGATATTTCGCCTGTTGATGAAGGGTTTTATGTCTGTCTAATATTATTTGAAGGATAATTTTGATAATAAATTTATTAAAAGAATTAGTAAGAAAGTTATCATAAAAAGGCAAGTGTGCATAAGTAGGGTTAGCATGAATATCAGCATTGCAACATATTATGAATGAGATAGAATATTAAATCTCTTAATTCAATTTTGAATTTAAAATTTGATTATGAAAAATATTATATTAGAAGAGTCGTTTTTTTAAAAAGAGTCACCTACAAATATTCAAACCGAATTAATTTAAATATGATTCCTTATACACATAGTGAGAATCAAAGAAAAGAAAAACTAGTTATTTGAATTCTTTCCCATTGTCTAACATCATGATTTTTTTTATCATGGCAAAGCAAAAATTTTTCTCAATCCAAAAAGTAAATAGATATATTTTATTTTTGGGAAGAAAAAAATATTTATCAGGGTCATATGTGTCAGAATTGTGCTTAATCTGTTCAATTCCACTGTAGTGAACTCCAGTTATTTTTATATCAAAATCCTATGAAGCAAAGTATAAAGCGGTAATAATCAAATATGAAGCTAATTGAACATTCATATAATGTCCATGAGGTAAGCATCTATGCCCTTTTGCATTTTTATTTTACAAAAAAGGATTTTTCACCCAAAGCTAAGCCCTAAGCTAAGCTTAGTGCAACTTTTTATTGCTAATTAACAAGATATAAAATTTTTTTACTAAGGTTTTGCAGGGTATTATGTGTATAAATCAAGGGGCGCACTTTTTGGGTATTGCCATCAACGGTACAGCCTTTCTCGTGGTCATCCCAATCCGATCAGCGTCCACCGACTCTCTTGTGGTAAAATTCTCAAGCATCCAATCATAGTTGTGTAGCAGGGACCCGGTAATAATGTGCAGCATACGGTGTGCTAGAGAAACACCAGCACACATTCTCCTACCGGCACCAAATGGGATTAGCTCATAGTGTTGTCCCTTGTACTCAATTTTCGAGTCCAAAAATCTCTCTGGTTTGAAGCTGTTTGGGTCCTCCCAGGTCTCGACGTCTCTTCCAATTGCCCAAACATTTACGAAAAGTCGTGTGCCTTTTGGTATGTCATAGCCCATGAAATTGGTGTCTCTGACTGCACGTCGTGGAACTAGGAAAGGAACTGGCGGATGCAATCGCAATGTTTCCTTAACCACGGCTTGCAAGTATGGCAAATCATCGATGTGGCTCTCTTCAACCTTGTTGTCTGGTCCAACCACAAGAGAAAGCTCTTCTTTAGCCTTCGTCATGCACTCTGGATTGTAGAGTAGTTCTGTTAGCACCCATTCTGTAATGCTGCTATTTGTTTCCAAGCCAGCTATGAATAATCCCTGCACCCAAATATATGTTGGTATAATTTAACAATTTGATAGTAGAGGCAAAATTTAATGTTCTTCCCCTTTCATTTCAGCTTTTGAACATGATTTTTAACTCCTTTTTGAAGATCGAAGGGATCGGAAAAGGTGATGAATGTAACTGCTGGTTTGGAATGCCCATGAGGGAAATTTTGGGTAATGACACGTGGTTAGTGGGATAACTCCCACTTACCCATAACACCCATTTATATTTTTAATATTCTTTCCATCATTTAGGATCACACTTATGGTAAGAAGACTAACCTCTCCATATGTAGTGAGATTTCAAGAAGCCATTGTAGCAATTTGGAGGATTGCTTGAGAGTTAAGTGAACGAAAAATTTTTACCTAGGAAAATTTCTCTCGTCGTTACAATCATCAGATTAACTTTGTTTGAATTAGTAATTTTGTTCTTTGAGAATGTGGAATAATGATTAATTTGTGGTAATTAATTCAAGAATTGCATCAAGTAAAAACTTAGCTATTTTGTAGTATTTTTTCTTAATTTGTGGAATGATAATGTTAATTAAAGTGAATTAAACTCATAAAATATTGTATTATTTTATGTCAATATATACATACTTTTTAACCCAGTGGGCTGATTCCATACTTGATTTATGCAAAATGTTGCAGTTATACTATTTTAAATTTAGAACAACCTATAAAATTTTTTTATTATTGCGCATTATAATTAAATATAGACTTGTTGCACTATATAAAATTTGAGTATCAAATGTTATTTTTAAGTCATATATTAAAATTATAATTAATAAAAGAACTTTTACTCTGATGACTAATAAGAAAACTAAATATCATATGATATGAAATATAGATAAAAATAAAGTTT
This sequence comes from Dillenia turbinata, assembly GCA_037126225.1. Taxonomy (NCBI): domain Eukaryota; kingdom Viridiplantae; phylum Streptophyta; class Magnoliopsida; order Dilleniales; family Dilleniaceae; genus Dillenia; species Dillenia turbinata. The sequence continues at coordinate 6,678,828 of JBAMMX010000003.1, read as the reverse complement.
TGAAGATTCGCCTTGTTGGCTCGAACATTTGTGCTCGATTTACTTTCGCCGTGCACGTAAAATATTTTCTAAAGAAACAATTTTCTCTTGACACATAATTGAAGCGGTCTTACCAGCACAAGGAGATTGATTTCGTGCTCGGAGAGCTTGGTGAGCTCATCTTTCCCATCTCCTTCAAACTCGATCAACACATCAAGAAAATCCTTGGGCCTGTTGTGATCCACTTCCTTGCTCATTTCCTCCAAGCGCTCCTTCACGTAACCCGAGGCGATCCTAAGCGCCTCGCCAACGGCATGGTTCATCCGCCGTCTCACACCTTGCAAGTCCAGCCGGCTCAGCCATGGGAATGCATCAGACAAGTTTGGTTTCGCCACACATTCCATCATTTGACTCACAATCTCAAAGAACTCGGTTCCTTCCTTAGAATTCGGGTCCAACAAGTCTCGGGAAAACACAAGGCTCCCTATTATGTTGAACGAGGTTAAGTACAAGAAGCGTCCCACATCTATTGGATGCGGGTTAAGGGCCTCCTCGTCTATCCATGCAAGCATTTGGTCCACACACTTGCGCCTAACGGCTACTGTTTCATTGAGCCGCTTCACCACCAACATGTCCACGGTGTATATGCGCTTCAACACACGCCAAAATGTTCCATAGGGTGCCAACCCTGGAATGGTCTTGTGGAAGTCATGGCATTTCATGCAATCTAGTATGGATCTGTCCACAAAGTCCGCATCATTGTTTTTGAAGAACACCGCGGCGGCCTTGGCTGATAAAATCGCCACTGTTCGTACCTCACCGACTTTTAGGCCGATCACTGGCCCGTATTTTTCCTTCAAATTGGCTATGTTTCGGTGTGGCATTGCACCGGCTAAGTCTAGTATGTTGCCAACTATAGGCAAGCCCCGGGGGCCAGGCGGATAGTTGCCCGCCTTTCTACGGTGGAGG